>JAPYZK010008136.1:0-13130 GCA_030522785.1 Platygaster equestris
TTTTGTCATGTTGAAAGTCTGACATTGCTGGAAATCATGAATCCCAACTTGGGAATCATGACTCCCAAATTGGGAGTCATGTGGGAGTCGACTCCAATGACTCCCATTTATCGGAGAGTGAATCGCCCCTCGTCTCACGCGCATACATCATCATCATATATACTTATATACACGAAAATTATTCTCTGGAAATTTCGCTGAATATTTGAATACCTTGCCATCAAGCTGAACCTCAAAACGAACGTCTTTTCTCTGTCGCCTGGAAGAAAATGCTTATTCGCTTAGGCCATTTCCTTCAAGTGACACAGTGGAAAATGAATCTTGATGCCAGAGGGTTTGAGGGAGTAAGGAAGGCGATATTCTTTCGCGATAGAGCGAAACAACGTCATCCCCTTTAACATTCGCTGCCTTTATTTTTGCCCCGGTACCGAGTCGTCTGCTGACCCTGTGCGCCGGTTTTTCCGACGAACCCGTTTTGCATCGCCACGACGTGTGCTGAGTTTATTAATGAACGGATGAAAAATGCGAGCGTGAAACGCGCCACGTCAAAGGCAGCTACGATTCGCATCAGCGCGAATAATCCCTCCTGAAAAGATTAGCGCTAATAATGCCTGGCCCGTCATTTTCCATAGTTTTTCACGAGTGACGTTTCGTACGTGTGACGCGCGGATCTTATCAATTATAAATTACTTTTAAATAAACAACGTCCTCCTGCCTGTGACGTTTGCGTTGTCGTGTCGGGACTTTTTTCGCGACTGGCTGATTTTAATGTGACCGGTCGAGTTAAGAAGTGATCCCTAATGATTCTAGTTTTATAAAAACCGATCAAAAATTTTTATGAATATTTTTATTTAGTCGGTTTTATAAAAGTTTTATAACATTTGCATTTTTTATAAAGTGGTTTTATAAAAGTTGTATAAAAATTTTTTTTCAACATTTTTAAGAGCATGCGAAAATTTTTCTAACCTTTTTTGGATCATTTTGCTAATGTATATACCATTTTTCATCAGTTTATGAGGCTCTAGCTCAAATTTCGTTTCGAAGGAAATTGAAGTCCATAAAATCTATTTTAATTTGGATGCTTATTTTTAATTTGAGTTGAAGAATTTTCAAATCCTATAAAATGATATGTTTTTACGTTTTATGATTGCTAAAAAACGTTAATTATAAACGATTAACTATAATAGAAATTCCTTATGTCAGGCAAGATTTTTTTGTAAAAATATGAAAATTTTTATAAAAATCGCGAAGTTTTTATGAAAATTGAAGTTTTATAAGAAAATTTGGAGGCTTTCTATTGTTTTTATAAAAAAACAGATGAATAGTATCAAAATTTTGACAGATTGTATAAAAACAATTTTTTTATGAAGTTTTCATAAAACCAGTTCATAAAAATTGCAAATTTTATATAACTTTTATATAATCAACCTTACAAAAAGGAAGAATTTTTCTAATAATTACATTGAGTTTATAAAAATTTAGCCTCTTTTCATAAAAACTACAATCACTAGGGATTCGTCACGCGGAATGTGTCATAAATTACCTACTACAAAATAGAGTATGAAAGAAGATGAAAAAATGCAGAGAGTAGCTGATTAAAAAAATAATAATAATAATTCGGGATCACAAAATCTCGGAATCATGTACAATACCATTATAATTCATGATGAATTTCAAGTAATGTTCAATTGATTTTCAACATGTTCAATAATTTCAAGTTTCTGTAATTCTTCAACGTGTATTGCATCGACTTTGAAACAATCTTGAGGAAAGATGCAGATTTTAAAAGATATTAATGAATTACGGAAGCTCACAAAAGCGTTTTGAGTATTCAAATTCTGCTCTCTCACTGATGATTATCGTTGATTATTAATTTTGGACCTAAAAAAACATTCAACATAAAAAAAAAAACAACTGTTAACTCACCCCACTCTACTTTATAGAACCCAAAAGCGCACCTCCAAGTCCTCCCACCAAATTCACACTTTTGCTTTCTTTTTCAACATTTTTCCGAGTCTTTTCTTGGAAAATTGGTTCGAATAACGTCCCATTAAAATTCCGTCAAAGAATCGTTTCCGCAGCGTCAACGCTAATGTTTGTTTTAATATTCCATTTCCTTGTTTTTAGAAGCTCTTCTGAACTTTGAGCCGTTGTTCATTAAAATTTGCATGAAAGAGAAAAGTGACTTGAACGCGACGCAAATAGAATGCATATTCGGGAATTTCGAGAGCCTCGGTTCAGAGATTTGCCGAAAATTTGCGGAAACTTGTCGTGCGGAAAAAATGGGTACGCGACGTAGGTCGAAGGTAGCGTCTTTCGGCGCAGTAGCGAAAAGCACTAGTTACGGTCGGCCCTCGAGTCGTAAGTAGCGCGATCCGGTGTAACCAGACAGAACGCGATAAAACCGAGAACACGATGGAGCTTCTGTTCATTTATTACCCCGCGCGAAAACACTTATTAAAACTTGCGCAGTGAAAAACGTCATTGCTTCAGTTTATGCCCCTCAATTACCATGGTCTATTAAATTCTACGTTAATTGCGAGTTTTACAACCGCCGAGGATAACGAGTTGAAGAATGTACTTCGGCTCGGATACTTTACTCTTTGTAAACTTTGATGAGCCTTCGAACCTCGGATATTAATGATGAAAGTCGAAAAGTGGAGGCTCTATACATATATGCTTGACAAGAATATTCTTTAGAGAATTTTCACGATTCTTGAAATGTCATCGAGTTTTTGCAACTGACAGATTTTTCGGGATCGTGGTAGAAATGTATAATACATGAAAAAAAAAAGAAATAGACTGTTGATCTGAAAGTAGTCTAGAAATCACAAAGAGAATTATCCCCTCGAAAACAAGCAACCATTATTCCAGGATCCAGAAAAAAATGAAAGGGGAAAAAAGCACGCAGGATTAAAATTATCCGAGCGTGTCCGTATTCTTAAGCTTATCTTTGAGCCGCGGAATAATTTACATTGGCGCATTGCAAAGAGAAATAGGTTGCGGCAGATTCGCGTAAACTCCCATGAGGTCGGTGTGGCGGTTGTAAATTGTGCCGCAGCACGAAAGCTTTTTCTTTTAGAAATTGTCCTCCTTCGGAATCATGTAAGCATTGCCACTTGGATTATCGGTCCGGTCGCGACAAAACGCTTACGCGATACATAAGGCTTTAAGGCACGAGTGTGCATTATGCTAAGGACAGTGAAATATGGCTCAATCCAAAATATTCTGTACAACCGATTCAGCACACTTTTTATTCATTTTTTTCTTTCTTCATTCAACTGAAGCTTTTCATTTTTTAAGATAATTCTAGATCCAGGACGAAAATTCCAAATTTTACCGATTCTTACGTGAACCAATAATGACGTATTCAACTCTGCTCTAAAACTCGAAAATCGTGACGTTGTAAATTGTAACTGTCATTGCAAATATTTCACTTTTAGACTACATAACGTCCTGTGAAATTCAACATCTCTAGCGATAACACACTTACAAAGTAGCTAACTGAAATTTCAACGAAACCAAGGGAACTATTCTAAACGACATTATCATCTTAGCACATGCGAACAAACACGTTCTCGTATGAAAGCTCTCAAAACTATTGAGCCGGAATTGTTTAACTCAAACCCAACTCAGGCGCATATAATTAGCTGCTCTGATACATGCCGTCTTCGGAGTTAATTGCAGGGAACGATAATCGCGCCACTTGAACGTGGTGGCGGTTAAAGCTTATGAGAAATTGAGCACGAATTCCGAGCGGGTATCGAGAAAGACACGTAGAGCCGGGCAATTATTGCAATTAACTTTGAAGCAAAATTTTCGTCCGCCGCAATTACGACTCCGTTCACGAAACTTTGACCGCCAAGTTTTAGGGAGCGGAACGTGATAAGGCCACTTTATTTCATTCCGAACGATCATTAATAAATTACTGGCAAAAGCCATACGCCACCCATTACTTTTTTCATAATGACGATTTTTATTTATAAGTATTTCCGCAATTAAAAGGATTTAGTTTAGGATTAGGATGTACTTATGGAGAGTCAAGTTTTTTCAGTAAGATTGTGCAAGGACGTGGGTAAGATGAGTCCAGTGGCGGATCCAGGGGGGGGGGGGGGGCTATGGGGGCTACAGGCCCCCTTTAAAACTCCCAAAAATCGAAATTTCTAAAACAATCAGGAGTGTATTTTAATCTTAAATGGTATCTTTCGGATTTTGAATTCTCAAAGTTGGTCATCTTTAATTATGAATTTTTTAGATTTTATTGTTTTAGTATAGTGAAATACAAATGATGAATTCGAAAGTTTACGAATGAAAAAAGTCGTTTAATATTGAAAATTTCGGAGGTGAATCTCGAACCTTAAGAAATGGAATTTTCAAGTTTTCGAATTCTAAAATCACAAATCATAAATTTAAATTTTGCGAAAATATTTGAAAGTTGCCGGATGTGAAATTTGTTTACCCTTGATATTTCCAATATTGAAATTCTTACATTTCAAATGTAAAATGAAATTTTTGGGATTTGGAATTCTCGAAATGACGAATTTTAAATTATTTAAGATTCCACTGTTTTTATAAAAAAGTGTTTCAAAGTTTCAAAATGTTCCGTTTGTTCAATCCTTAAATGTTTGGATTTGAAGATTCAAGCATTTGAATCTAAAATTTTCGGCAACATGAATCGTCAAAATTACGATATAATTTTGGAATTTTGAAACTTGTAATTTCGGAGATTCTGGATTATAGGTACAAATTATAAAATTCGGAAGTGTATTTTTTCAAACCTTCTTCTTTTTCCAAATATGATTACAATACACCAAAATTGAAAAATCGATAAGTTAATACATCGCAAAACTGGTATCCATTAATTAAAAAACTAAAATAAGAAAATACACATAAATGATATCAAACTATAAAATTTTACACTTCGAAAAATAGGAATTGTTTTTCGAATTTCCGCAGTTCATCATAAACTCAAAACGTTTCTATAAAGCTTTTCTATCTAAAAATATTGTTTCATATTTCCAGACTTCTAAACTTCGAAACTACAAAATTTTCAAACTTTGAAAATGTCTAAGACTTCCAAAATTTCAAAAATACATGTTTTTTGGAATTATAATTGAAAATTTTCGTCATTCTTGTATCAAATTGAATTAAATCAATCAATCAATTGAAGCCTAATCGAAAATTTTTAATTTTTTTATAACAAAAACTCTCCAACTCTGAATTGTAAAGTGAGTCTAAATCCGTAAATGAAGTCTTAGTCATATTATACTAATAAATAATCGTTATTCGCTTTTTTTAAATGTAATCGAGAAACCGAAAGCCTTCCCTCCCCCCCACCGCCCCCCCCCTCTCTCGTCTCAACCCCGCCACCCCTCACACGCTCACCCTTGCAATGACACACGAACAGAATAGCTCAATTGTACAGTACAAATGGTCGATGATTTAACGAAACTTTTTCATCTCTTTTTCCCTCGCAATTAATTGCCGAGCGAAGTAGTTATACACGTGAATTCTCGTTCACAGAGACCATTGTCTTTCATCCGTTCGTGCTTTGTTCATACAAATTGATCGAAAGTTGGCTTCCGGGTATTGTTTGCCATTGCGAGCGTTATAATGTCTAACTTGATGAAAGCCGGGCATGTTAAACGCCGTCGACGATGGGGAAACGTATCCTCCAGAGATAATGGCAATGGCCACTTTTAGCGGACGCGCAAGTACGCGTAATTAGTCTTTTTTGCCGGGAATATATCGAGTCTCCGTGGTTTAGGTGAAAACAATTTTCCCTGGATGATCTTGGATAATCACGTATGCACGAAATTCATAGTTATTGTAATGTTTTGTACTTAGACTTCGTGATACGTACCGAATGAAATATTTCCTCGAAATGGATGTTTTCGAAAAATGCACAATTAGATATAATAATGATAATAATAACTTGAAAGAAAAAAATTCAGTGAGCAGACAAATTGAACTTGAATTTACATGAAGCGACTACAAATAATCTAACACAGAGTTTACGAATATCTTATCTTATTAAAATCCATTTTTAGCGCAAATGTCGCAACTCGAAAAACGTTTCCAAACTACAGAAAAAACTATATAAACTGCGCTCTCTTTACCATGACGAATTCAGTTTGCTGTGTGAATTGTACATACAATCAACACATTTCGACAACCAGTTTAGTAGTAGATTTTATCTGTTTGAACTCGAGATTTCACATGATCATATGTGAAAAACTTTTTCCCGGGTTATAACATCGTGCCATATCGTAGGACTTGATGCATTATCAGCAGAAATACCCTTCGACTTCCGGGGTAAAAACGAGTTGATGGATTCTGGGGTTACGGGGCATGTTCGGACAACTTGCTGGGATTTCAATTTCCCTTGCCGCTTTCTTCCTCCGCTCGTCTTCTGTCGGTGACAGTGAGGGTTTCATTGGCTTTTTTTGGGCTCTAGGATGTGATACACAGGGCGATAATTACGCGCGAACCAACAAATAGGTACTGTTATTCAAAAAACAGAAAAAGTTCGGGGTGTGTTCCAAACAATTGTTCCAAACGATAAGTGAAAAATTAGATATAAATGAACAAAAAACCACCAAACAAAAATAATACCTAAAAAAACCATAAATCCACCCTCTCCCCCATAAATCTCCAAAGTGCAAAAAACTAAAAAACTTTATTGAAGGATGCGAAAAACAGTTCCCGAGCGACTTTACTGTGCAGTAAATCATGCATCTTTACGCCACCGAATTATTGCACTTTTCCAGAAAAATTCTCCAAAACTTCCGTTTGACCCAACGTGATCGACCCTTCTTAATTCACCCCCACAGTTGAATCTCGCGAAAGATAAGATAGAATTGGTATTCCGACATTTTTCGCAAAAACGACTTCACCCCTTTTTCCATCGAGCAGGAATAATAATCCCGCGGAAGCGAGTGAACCGGGCAAATTAGCTTTGAACATTTTCCACCTCGACTTTCCTATGGAATTAAAATACAGCACGCGCAGCTGACTTTTTCATAATACAAATAATGACGTATATTTCCCGGCCCCCCATTAACCACGCAATGAGGTTGTCTCGTGCTTAATTAAAATTCAGAGGCGCGTCCCAATGCGAGAAAACCCTATCCGCGTATCTCGGCGTCGCAATCTAAGTACGGCATTAATTTCGCAAGGGAAAAACAATTGTTTGTTTTTTTTTCTCTCGTGGAAAAAGGTAGGAAAAAACGGTGATATTCACCCGAGTGTGCATATAAAAGACTTTATGCCGCAACGTCGAGATTAATGCTAATCCTTATATACGACTGGGAATTAGTCACAGCGCGCGAAATTAATTCGTTACTTACATTAATAAAGCGCTCATGTAATCCGGGTCTCGAGGCATTGCCGGGGAGGGTAATTGATGCAAAGTCAAGAGTAGACATTTTTGCAGAGGATTATTTGGGCGGTGTTTTGGTTTGTCCAGCATTGAATTTCAGATAAACTTTGGTAGTTTTCGGCACGTTGTGTGCGTTAAGACAATTGTTGAAGTCTAAGTTTGCTCCTCACATGACCAGTAATGAAAATTTCACATTTATATTATTTCCGTAACAGAAATTTCCCTGCAGTATTGAAGTACATCGATTTTCCAAACCAGAGAAAAATCAAAAATTTACATCGTGAATCTCCGCTTTTTCGTTTTTAAGTTTTCGAAATGATTACAGATTATATTTCTAGATCGTTTTTCTAGATTTTATGAAAATTTTTTGTTATCTTGAGCAAATAAACTATATTTTTCTTCTTTAATGAATATTTTTTAAAGATGAAATAGTACATCGAAATGCAATACTTGTATTCCTCTAACTCCATTAGATTTTAATTCATAATTTGGCCTTTTGTGGACAGATTTTCGCTGGAATAAACAGTATTATTCGAGTCCGATTAGACTTAGTTTTTTCGATGTATTATATTGGCTTTGTCTCAACTTGCATTCATTTCTGATTCCATCAAAGTCCTTCACGTGCGAATGGCCAACGCCAGCGCGATTTTAATCTCAAATTGACGTTGTAAATCCACTTTAGCGCGGATCGCGACGCACTAATTCTTTTTTCGAGTCATATTATATTTTGTCAAAGACCCCCGGACGTTATTGGGTCAATCAATGTGTTCGCCAACGCGTAGCGCTAATTAATCAACGAAAAAAGCCCTGCCAATGCATCCGGAGTATCAGTCTCCCACCCTTTGCTAACTTGGGATTAATTGTATCATCGCCAAGGCAACGGTTTTGATTATAACTTTTGCTATTATGTCACGCTTTTTTGCGTCGCCGCTTTATTTCATATGCATTGTTTTTCGGGGCCTGTGCCTGAGTTCTCTAATTTTTGTTTGACGCTGATTTTTGAAGAAAAATTTCTCTTTTTAATTATGTTGATTGAGGAAGCGCAAGTTTTGAAAAGTTTCATTGTATTTTTCTTCTTTTACGTTTGCTGCTTTCGCATTTTTTTGTAGAGCTTGTTATTGACTCATGTGATGGTTAACGAGCCATGTGAGAATTTGCGAATTGGTCACATTAGTGATTGTAGTTTTTATAAAAAAAGGCCACATTTTTATGAAATCAACGAATTCTAAAAAAAAATTCGTGTTTATAAGGCCAATTTTATAAAAGTTATATAAAATTTTCGATTTTTATGAAGTGGTTTTATAAAAGCTTAATAAATAATTTATTTTATAAAATCTGTTTGAATTTTCGTATAATTCATTCGTTTTTTTTATAAAAACCATTGAAAGCCTCCAAATTTTCTTATAAGACCTTTATTTTCATAAAAACTTCGCGATTTGTATAAAAAGTTGCATATTTTTATGAAAAAAACTTTCCTTATCTAAGGAAATTCTCTTATAGTAATATTTGATACGTTTTCATTACACAAGGGAATAGACAATTATGTTCGTAACATTTTTCAGCAATTTTAAAACGTAAAAACATACAATTTTATAGGATTTGAAAATTATTTAAATCAAATTGAAAATAGGCATCCAAATTGACGTAGATTTTATGGACAAGAAAGTTGAATATCGGATTGCTGATGCAAAGGTCGCAAGTTCAAATCCCGCTGTCTCCAAAAAATTTTTAAATTCCTTTTGAAACAAAATTTGAGCTAGAGCCTCATAAACTGATGAAAATAGTACATCATATATCAGCAAAATGATCCAAAAAAGGTTAGAAAATTTTTTTCCACATTTTTAAAATTATTGAACAAAAAATTTTTATGGAAAAAATTTTTTGTATAAAACTTTTGTAAAACCACTTCATACAAATTTTTTTTCATTAAACTTTTGTAGAATCACTTTATAAAAAATACAAATTTCATAAAACTTTTATAAAACCGAACTGATAAAAATTGTTGTAACAATTTTTACAATGTTTTCATAAAAACTAGAATCACCAGGGCACTGAATATAAAAATCGAACTTGCAATAACATTCAGATAAATGTCACATAAAACATCAATATTTTACGAAAATTGAAATATTCAAGAAAATGCTATTTTCAAAACTAATACCAGTATCAACCAGATTTCGAAGATAAATCGGAATGCAATAATCCCTACTTGAAACAGTAATTTTATTGCTGTGGTCTGAATCATATATCTTGACCTTGCGGTAATAACTTCACCCATTTTTTCGATAAACGATAGCTACAACTTTCGTATATGTGTCGAAAAATTTACGAGAATGTCTCAGTACTGCACACAAGCCATTATAATACAGCATCATTCCATAAGCACTGAGTAATAACTCGTTAATGTTGATCCGCAAAATGTTTCCCGGAATCGAGCAAACAAACGTCGTTGGTAATCCTTTTAATATAGTCTTATGGCAAAACCAACATTATTTGCCAACGCGTTATTTCCTGTTAGTCTCACGTTCTAATATCGCGAACAGTTTGCCGGGGTAAACTTACCCTGTACTTACACGGGCGAAACGTTTTCTCAACACCTCTGTATGGAGATGTCAAGGCTAAGTTCTTTTGTCGTATAGAAACTATTCATCTGGATGAATTATTTATCAGAAAAAGTTGTTTTTGGAAGATGTCCTCTGAAATAATAAAAAATTAAGTGCTTCCGAAAAATGACACTCGTTCCCACATTTCGTTTCAAGATGTTAATAATTTTCCATCAGTTAGTGCAGGCAGAGAAAATTTTCTCTACGTCATTAAGCGTATTAATTCATTGATAGAATTTGAAAGGATAATTACGTGGTGCAGTATTAAATCCAAAAGATTGTGGAACACGTTGGCTTGAAATGAACGTGTTTGTTTCGAAAACCTTTTTTTCCACTGCAACTCCATGCTAATTCCAGTTACGTGCGACCGCTCCTATCTCACCAGGACGTTCTCATTACACCCCCTGTAATTGCGAAACATTTCACTCCAACGACGACATATTTTCTTTTCAGGTAGTTTGGTTCGCGAGCAAAAGTTGCTGGGCAGGAGTGCATTAAGCGCAACGCACAACATTACGGGATGGCCGAAATTCGAGATGAACGTGGTGCGCAACGTAACAACCGCAGTCGGCCAAACGGCTTTTCTCCACTGCAGAGTGCACCAACTTGGCGACAAAGAGGTAAGTGCGGCTTCATTTCGCGCCCCCGCTTGTTAGTCACAAACATGCACCTCGTTGAGTAATCCTTGACTCTTTGACGAGGTCCGGCCAGAGGCGTCGGAACGACATTTTCGATATTAGGATAAGCTCTCTCTGAGGGCGCAATGTACGCTTGTTTTCAGGATCATATTATCCAACATTACTGCAATTGTAATGACATTTTCGAGAACATACTGACATTTTTAGACATCGTTAAAATCCCGAGAGGTTGGAAAAAGTTGAATGAGTGCTTTTAAAAATAATCGAGGATGTACACAAATTTAACCAAAAGTTTCATAATACTCCCCAAAAAATGTAGCAAATATCGATATTCGATAGAATAGTATATTGTGCGGCTAGTGCGAGAGAGAGGAGATTCCTCGAGCGTGGAGATTGCCTCACGAGCGTGGCGAGTGTGGCAACACGCGAGTGGAATCCCCTCTTTCTACCAATAGTCGCATACAATATTTTATTCAATAACTGCGATAAATATGCGATATCATGGCTCTGCTAAAAGAGGGGGGGAGGGGATAATGGGTTACCTGATTGATTGACGCAACAATCGCCTTTAGAGCTTTGCTACGTACTTTATGGAGTTAAAACTAATAATCCCTTTCGTTTCTTCGATTTTCATCGGGATTGATTACGACTGTATTCGTTACTTTTGTAAACAACAACAAAAACATTGCAGCAATACACAGTTTTATAATTTTGAGGTTAGGGTTGGGGAGTTTGACGTTTCGATATTTGTCGAGTCGCTCGTCCGCCATCTTGTTTCCATTATCCGTGCGTAAACGGTTGCTAAACTGAGCGTGATTGAGTAAATAGTCAACAATCAGGTAATCCATTATTTCGCCCACTCTCAGCAGGGCCACGAAATTACATATTTCTCGCGGGCGATGAATAAATTATTTTTACTCTGATGCATTTCTAGACTATTGGTTGGTACTTCTCGAAATATCAACGACAAGATCACTTGAAATTTCGACAGACCCTTTTTCGTAAGCCACTTTCGCTTTTGTCAAAAAATAAAAATAATAAAAATTAACAAGTGCAAAACGACGCGTGCATTATCAGCGCAAAAATTGAATGTCACGAGTGGGCGATGTACACAAATGCCCGGCGTGTTACGTGGGTCTGCGCGGTCCCTTTATGACATGTTTCTTTTTCCCGGGAATTCATGGGGCCATTCAAGCTTCTGGGTTAACATTGCCAGCGCGGTCGCGTCGCGGTTTTGGCTTGGCCCGATAGAATATGCATGCCGTCTGTTTGAAGAGTTAAAGTGGCTCAAAGGGACGCTGAAATATCTTGGTATCATCGTAGTTAACCCTGCATAAGTCGCCCCATCAAACCGCGTAACCCGTGGCGCCCGGGAATTGAATGCCACGAGTTGTGACGCGCTGCTGGAGCTCGCTCTTAATCGAAATACAACCAAGTTTGGAGGGGCCTTGTTTGCATTGGGAATTGTTTGATGAGGGTTTCGAAGTGATTTTTCTATAACTCTGTTACCTATAGTGTGGTTCAGGTGCAGAACTCGAGTCGTTTCGCGATTACTAACGATTCGAACGATTCTTCTGTCAGCTGCTACTTGTTGGTGAAAATCAAGCACGTAGCCAGGGAGGGAGCTGAGGGGTCTTCAGCCCCCTCCGAAATTCTGGAAAATTTGTAAAATCTAGCATATTGCGAAAAAGTATATTTTGAAAAAAAAAAATAGTGAAACAATACTGATTTTTACGAGTGTCAAAGTTGTCGAGAAACTTAATAGTTTTGAAGATTCTGAAAGTTGTAAGATTTTCAATAATTTTGGGAATTTTCAGAGTTTGGAGGATTTAGAGAATTTTACACGTCTTTAGAAGTTTGACTGTTTTTGAATCTTCAAACATTTTTTTTTACAATATTTTCATAATTCTTGGTATTACGGAAATTTCACGAATCGATAACATTTTGAAATATTGTAAACAAACAATATTTGAGAATATTGTAGAATCATTTTACAATATTTTTATAATTCTTGGTATTTCGGAAATTTTACGTCTTCGTTATATTTTGAGAAACTTATTAATTTGGAAAACTTTTAGCATTTTAAGATTGTTCACAATTTTGAGAGTTTTCGAAGTTTGCCGTATTTTGAGGATTTTGGAAGTTACTGGAATTTTCGAAATTTCGAGAATTTCAAAATTCCTGTAAATTTTAGACATTTGCAAAAGTTTCCAAAATTCTGGAAATTTACAATATTTTCATATTTATTGAAATTACGGGAATTTTACGAATTCTTCAAGTTTCGAGAAACATGATAATTTGAAATATTTCAAGATTTCTAATAATTTAGAGAATTTGAAAGTTATTAGTATTTCGACAATTTTCAGAATTTCAAACATTTTAAAAATTTTAGAGATTTTGAGAAGTTCCAAAAATCCTGAGAATTAACGCAGTTTTCATAATTCTTGAAATTTTAAAAATTTTATGAATTTCTAAAATTTCGAAAAACTTTCGTTTAGTTAGAACATT
>JAPYZK010008137.1:0-13488 GCA_030522785.1 Platygaster equestris
CACAATTATAAAAAATTGAAATTTTAAAGACATTAGACATGTTTTAAAAAACACCGACTAAATATTTTTTTGCATACGCCTCTGAATTCTACTAATGAAACAAATCATTGGCAATTTCGTTTCTTATAATGATTTTTTATGATAGTCTAATGCCATGGTTATTTTCAGTTGTCGAGAGAAGTTCTAGACGAAGCAGCGCGAGCAGTCGATGTCGGTGTTACTACGGCTGATATCGACAAAATAGTTTACGAAGCTTGCATCGAAAGAGATTGTTATCCGTCGCCGTTGAACTATTACCAATTTCCCGCAAGCTGTTGCACTTCGGTTAACGAAGTCATTTGCCACGGAATACCCGATAAAAGGCCCTTGGAAGATGGAGACATTTGCAACGGTACTTTATTTCGATTTCGTACTTCATTAACCAATTTCTCAACTCTGATAAGCTCTTAACCAGTAAATGATACAATTTTTTATCAAGCCTGGGGAATGATGAAAATTCCTTGAAAAGTTGTTAGTAAATGGACATAAATTATTTATTGTTGTTTTCTACAAATATGATGAGGTTTTAAAGATTTTAAATGTAAGCTTTTTTGTACCTGAACTTGATTCTCGAAGTGTTCCAACTAAAAAATGCTTGAAATAATATTATTTACAAAAATGTATCAATTTTTCACATTTTTTGTAAAATTAATCATTGAAAAAACTGTGAATAATAAAACATAATAACCGAAGAATATAAATCATATGAATGTAGTTCGTATGACAATAGTATAATATTAATTAGTAAAATGAAAATGTTATAAACAATACATTTCATGTTTTCAGTGGATGTAACTATATATCATCGCGGATTCCACGGAGATTTGAACGAAACGTTTTTCGTGGGCAACGTGCAACCAAAAATTAAAAAATTGGTCGAAGTGACGTACGAATGTCTGAGCAAAGCGATCGACATCGTTCGTCCCGGGGAAAAATATCGCGAAATCGGCAATGTCATTCAGAAGCATGCGCAGGCGCATGGTTTTAGCGTCGTTCGTAATTATTGTGGACATGGCATCCATCGTCTTTTCCACACCGCTCCCAAAGTGCCTCATTATGCGAGTACGTTTCTACAATGCTGAACTTGATGGACTATAATAAGAATTATTGTCATCATTATTGTTAATTATTACTAATTTGCGTATGTCGTCTTAAGTTCGTCTAATAGAAGCGAATTTGTCCATAGACGATCGTTTATTGACAATTTTCTGAGAATTGTCGCCCATTAGACTATCGATCGTTTTGATCATCTGTGGATTAGTTAGCTTGAAGTAGACGATCATTTGAATATTTTTAATATGTTTGGAACTCGATCTGGTAGAAAAAATTTCCTATGATTGGAACTACATGATTTTGTACCGAAATTTGATTCCAAATTTTGAACCAGAGATGAATTCGAATTTCGAATAACAAAACGATACTCCAGTTCTGAAATACAAAAGATGTAGAAATTGTGATTACAAAAAATTTTAAATCATAAATTTCGAGAGTGTAATATGAAAACTTTGAAATTTGTCGTCCGTTTCACTTCTGTATCAAAATATTTAAAAGTTGTGAATGTTGATTCATATGTTTTAGAATGTGTGAGTTGAATAATTCAAAAATTGCAAAAAAAAGGAATTCAAACGTGTTTTTTGTTTATTCTTACATTTTATTTCAGTTCTTTCTAAATTTTTGATTCACAGAAAATAAAGTTGTTGGGGTGATGAAACCAGGACATACCTTCACCATAGAGCCAATGATATCGCAGGGCTCGTGGAAGGATGAAATTTGGCCTGACAAATGGACCGGCGTTACAGTCGACGGTTTATGGTCGGCGCAGTTCGAGCAAACGTTGCTCGTAACCGAAACGGGCTGCGATATTTTGACGAAACGACCAACCAACAACGGCCAGCCGTGGTTTATGGACAAATCGTAGTCACCGCTTCTACATTTTTTCCGAGTGTCACACCAATTTAGCGTTCGATTTCGGTCAAACCGAGTAATCATGTTCTTTCAAAATTTTGGAAATTTCCGCAAAAACACTGTGAAACTTTTACTAGCAGGATTACACAAACTTTTTAAGATCAGTAATAATTTTCGAATTTGGGAATCAAAAAGGTGTTGAAAATTTAGGAACGTCGAAATTTTTTGTCCCGAATTAGTTTTTTAGGACACATTTCGGGATAGCATTTTATGAAAAATGGAAATAATTAGGGAGCTTGTGAACATATTCTCGAAAAAGTGAAAACTTTGTACATTATAATTTATACAAAACTTGCGAATGTAAATGATGTACACGAATTGTAAGATGATATTATTGTTATTGTTCAATAAAATTGAGATCAGATGCAATTGGCGTGGAATACGGAATTTTTGTATCGAAATTTCGATGTGTGAACATGTTTAATTTCACTTCTGGTATGAGCCAGTATGGACGATCTCACGACGATCCATAATTTCATGGAATTACTTATTGTAAAATGAAATTCTACAATCGGCTCCGAAAAAAAATTGTTCTTATTAAAAGTTGAGTACAAAAACTATCAGTTTTTGAGGAATTATAGAATTCCCATAAATTCATTTAGTTTTACAATTTGCGTAAAATTGTAAAATCGAGGAAAATTTAAAACAAATTGGAAGATGATTTTTTTCAACTGAATTTGGTGGTTTTATTCGTGTTCGTAAACGTAAACGCAAGACAAATTACACACAATGTTTTTCCACGTACGTTTATTTAAACAATTACAAAAATGTATAAATACAGTTACAAAGTTAAGTTCAATAAATAAAATGGTTCAATAAATAATTCGAGGAAATACGTCTTATGATAATGAATTTTCAACATTCGCAAGATCACAAAAATGAGTATCTTTGTACTTGACGTCGCAGTTCAAAATTGTTTGACATAGTTTTTGATTTTTTAACGTCAAATTGACGATTAACTTTTTTCGGAACCTGAAACTGAAATTTTGGCACCAAATTTCATGTTGGTTTCGTCTTCTGTGTGTTTGGAGTTTTCAGGGGATGATCGAGTTTCCGTTGATTCGTCGATTTCATATTCGTACTCTTCTTGAATTGGCGATCGGTCGTTTGCTTCGTCTGTGTATTCGTCCCCGGAAACCATTATTTTTAAGGCACTCGTTTGTTCTTGATCTGCAGATTTTTGCTGATTTTCGTTTGATGTTCGTGGATTTTGGTTGTTTCGTTTTTGTACTTCAAGATTTTTGAGTTCCTGCGAAATATGGTAAATTTGAATTTCGCGTGATTAAAAATTTTGTAACTGGAAATTAAAAATTAGGGCATTTTCGCAATTCTGAAAAGATAAAGAAATATTTTAATTTGATTCTGATTCTTGATTCTCAAGTTTCTTGAATTTTTCTTTTCGATGGCGTTAGTATTAAAAATTTTTCAGTCTGAAAACTTTGAAATTGGTATAATTCAAATGAAATGCAACATACTTTTTGAAATCTGAATTTAGATGTTACGAATGAAACTTTGGATCATTTTAATAATTTTAATGATTCGATAATTTTTAACAACTTTTAATAATTCAATAATTTCATATTTTTATCACAATTCGAATGGATCAAGTTTCAGTTTTTCTTTTCAAAATTATGAATTCATAAAATTTTTTTAATTTGTTCAAAAATAAGCACAGTTAGTAAACTTTATTAATTACTATTCAAATTGTGAAAATCTGAAAACTCGAAATCTTCGGACATTTTGGAAGCCAAATTTAAATTTCACGGATCTAACTTTCGAATCCAACAATGTCCAAAACGAATAAAAATTCAAATTCCAGGAAATTGACGATCCTAATTTTTAAATATTTCGGAATTAATGTTACCTGATTTCGTCGGACCTGATATTGCTCCCTCAACTGTTTTTGCCTCTGGTTATAAAAATGCTGTCGCTGTTGCTGCTTCTGTTCCTCGTAACGTTTTTGATCGTACTCCACATTTCCTTCGTCCACCTGCTCCTCGCTCACTTCGTAGGATTCCTTATGATTATGGGGCGTTAAATCATCGTGCTGCTTAAGTTCTTGCTGCTTCTTTAAATGCTTGATTAATTGGCTATTTACGTTACCCGCCGCGGCGAGGGCGGCGAGTTTTTCCGCTGCTTCGCGGCTCGGGAGCGTGGTGTAGAACGAGGAAATACTGCTGCCTTTCTCGATCTAATTTGCCGGGAAAATCGATGTTTCATTACGCATTGCTCGGGGGAAAAAATGCAACGAACCGGAAAAGCCAAATCCGGGCTTTTCTGGTGTAGTTCGATACGAAGGTTTTATTTACTGGGGAAAAGATTTTTTGATTTATGTTTTTTGAGACAATTTTTTGTAATATTAATTTTTTTTGAGTCAATTTTGAGAGGTTTTGAATGGTATTAGGAAGTTCTGTGAATTTTAAAACGGAGAAAATTGATGATTTTTGGAATTTTCGGAGGTGAAGTTATTGGAGACGAGGTTTAGAATTTCGTAAATTTTGGAATAACTTGAAGTTTTGATAATTTTCCGAGAAAGGGATTTTTAAAATGTTTGGAACAGTTTCTTTATTTATTTTTGAACATTTTACAACGTAGGGAATTGGTGAATTTTTCAATCATGGTGGATTTTTCGAAATGTGGAACTTGACATTTCGAATGTTCGAAGTAAAAATTTTCAGAGAGGATGTTTGAAATTTTGCAAATTCGAAAATAAACATTTGGAATTTCGAAAATTTTCCGACGATGAAAATGTGTGCATTTTTCTATCATAGTGAACTTTTCGAAATGTGGAACTTAAGATACCGAATGTTGGGGGTAAAAATTTTCAGAGAGGATGTTTGGAATTTTGCAGACGTCGAAAACACTTGGAATTTTGAAAACTTGCCGACGAGGAAATTTGTGAATTTTTCAGTCTCAGTGAACATTCCGAAATGTTGAACTATTGTGGGTTTTTTTACATTTTAGGAAAATTTTCGGCAAAGTTTATGAAAAATCCACGAAAATCTCTGGATTTATTCGGGAATTATCACGAATATGAAAATTTCGCATATAGAGTCTTTTGAAAAATTGTTTTCGATATTTTTTCGAAAATTCTATGAGAAATTGAATTTTTATAAAATTTCAGAAATCTCCCAAAAATCCGAATTTTGAAAGAAAAATCGACAGATTTTTAAAAATATACTTAAATGATGGATATTGGAAAATAAAGGAAAATTTCGAAACATAGAACAACTTCCAAAATTTTTGACTATTTTTTAAAAAGACCGAAAATGAGTCGTATAAGATTCCAAAAAACATAAAAAATTGTTTAGAATTCTGAAAAAATCCCTCTTGGACTTTCTTATTCAATTAGTGATTTAAATTTAATTTTTTAACCAAGTGATATACAATCAAAAACATACGGACATTTATTATTATACATAATAAATGCGAATTTCTATAATTTACTCACTTTTGGGAAGAAGGTGGAAGGATTTTGGTGGTGGCTGGAATGCTCGAATTCAATTCGATTTTCATGCAGATCCGTGGCGTCCGCCACGAAATTGACGAGATCCTCGTTTTGCTGAATATTATTATTGTTGCTCACTGGAACATCGGGGGAAACGTCCGATTCCAAATTGTAATCTATCGGGGCTCTTCCAGGGGCATAGTTGGGTCCGAGCAAGACTTGTTTTTTATGTTTATTGTCCTAGAATTTAATACACAAAAAACGAATAAAAAAATGAGACAAAACGCCCGTACTTCAAATTTACTTGAAACTAGAAATCATCGAAATTTTTCCAAGTTATTGACGACGCGGAGCCAAGAAAAACTCTTTCAAATCATTTAAATTTCGATGTATTTTGGCTCAGTCATTAATTTGAGTAAAATTGCAACAGTTTGTATACCGTGGAGTGAAAATCAAATTTCACATAGAAGTTACTATAATATAGAACATTTTCCGAAAATTTAATGTGGGGTATACATATGCGATTTTCGATGATTTTTTGGAAAATTTTGAAAATTTATTTTCCCGATTCAAACAGGAAATTGCTAACGATCGATGTATTTCCTATTGGGAAAGTTGGATTGGGGGAATATTAACTTGTAATTGAAATCACGCAACCACTTGAGCCATAAATCAATAGCTCGAAAATGGGATGCAGTTATATAGCGAATCGGGATAAATATTGGAATAAGTTGAGTCAATTAACTTACGCGGTTAGCCGGATGAAACAGCTTCGAAAATTGCTTTGCAGTTGCTCTTTGAAAGATAACTCGAGCGTGAACTCACAAAGTCGGAATTCGCGTAATCTATTCACTCTATATTTAATATCTGTTAATTATTGGGGGGAGAACTATTTTTTTTATGATTTTCAATTTGAAAAATAGTATGATTTTTAGAGAATAGAATTTATATGTTCCAAAAATTTTTCGGAAGAATTGTTTTATATTATACAAGATTTTTAAATTGAACTCTTGACATTTTACGATTTGAATAAAAAAATTGAATTGAATTGAAATTGAATCGAATCGGAAAAAGAGAATTAAATCGAAATCGAGTAGAAAAATTGAATCGAACTGAAAAATTGAATCAAATCGAAATTGATTAAGAAAATTGAATCGAATCTAAATCAAATAGAAAAATTGAATCAAATCGAAATCGAAAAAAATCGAATCTAAAAATTACGAGATTGAAAATTTTTAACGTTCTGAAAGTATGGAATCGAAATTTTTTTTTCATAGTTTGAGAATGCATATACATGCTCGAATACTTGATTTAAAACCTGGAATTCATAACACTTCAATTTCGTAACTGAAAACTCAAATTCGATGTATTACAAAAATTGTAACCCGAAATTGAACGATTCTCAAAACATGAAAACCTCAAAATTAGACATTCATACATCCAAGGCAGAAAATCCGCGAGTTGAATAAAAAAGTATGAAATTTCAAAATGTTACCATCAAGACTCAAAATTTCCCATCATTTCACGAATCCAACAAAAAAACTTCGATTTTCAAACACCGAACCTTCAAAACTAAAAAATCAAAATTTTCGATTTTCGAAATTTGAAAATATCGAATAACCTCTCGAAAACATGATGACACTAATTATTATTAATGACATGGCAAGAGAGGGGGGGGGGGGGGGGGGGGAAAATGCCCCCCTTTTCCTCCTTTTTCCCCCCCGTGGTGGTTGGTAGTTGAACGAGTGCATCTGTGGCTGGGGAAAGCTCGCCGAGGGTTGCAACAAGTGCCCGAGCTGTTGCTGCAGCAGGTGTTGCTGGAGCTGGGGGTGCTGGCCCGAGGCGTATTGCTCCGTGAGCTGGGGAAAACTGTTGAGCAGGTCGTAGAGCTGGCTCGCCGAGAGCGGCGGGCCCGCCGCTGCGGGCTGCCCCACGTGCAATTCGGGACCCCCCTGGCTCGCCACCTGCCCCGGGAACGCCACGTGCAGGGAGCTCTGCAGATTCGTCTGCATCGACGGCCCCGAAAATTGACCGTTCGGCTCCGCGAGGCCCGTGTTCAGGGCGGCCTGACTTTGCACGTACCCCTCGTCCGACTGGATACCTAGCGGAGATGGTGTGGTTGGTACAACCATAAATATGGTCGTACCAACCATATATATAGTTGTACAAACCACAGATATGGTTGGCGCAAATGTTACTGTTTATATGGTTGAGGCAACTCTACTGTTTTCTCCGAAGATTAATTACGGAAAAAATTGTACAGATTGGAGATCATCGAGATCTTGCAAAATGTCTCGTAATATTTTGACATCGAAAAGGGAGAAAATTTTAGACTTTTCTAAACTTATATTCTTTTTGTTATTTTGCTGGCTACTGTACTAACCCGGCTCGGCCGACACCCTGCTCGACTCAAAAACCGGGGTATTGTGGTAGGTCGGCTGCGCTGTGTAATAATCCCTCGAAATAACCTCGTTCGGCTCCGTTACTTCGTAATGGTGCTGAGACGGGGTCGGGCTCGTTACCGTTCTTTGAGGTATTATGCTCGTATCTGTCGAAAAGCGCGAACGCTGTGATTATATTTTTCATTCATAAAGAGACTTCCTTTTTTTCCATCGCGCTTGTGTAATACGACGCCTTGTCGCGCGAAGTTCCTTTTTACGGGGGATGCTGCGACGCTTGGGGATAGGAATTTTCATCCAATGTCGTGGAAAAAGTGGGTACTTTTTCCACTGTTGGCGTTTTTCGAACGGGCTTTTCCTGCGTTGCGGGATAAGACTGTTTTTTCACTAGTTGTGAAATTCACTGTTTCCGTTACGATGTATTTTTCGGGATTATTGAAATTTGAAAGTGTATTTGAAAAAGTTATCACGGCCGAAAATTTATTTTTAAATGGCAGTTATAAGCTTTTAAAAAATTTGAAAATACGTGTTTTTGTACAATTACACGGTTGTATAATTTATTGAAGGGATGAGAATCGAATGAAAATTCGAATGGTACTTATTATCAAAACAGAACTGTAGTTTGGAATAACATGAAGTATGGTAAACAGTCTTATCGTTGCAATTTGGAATCTTCCGAGATTTCTCGTTGATTTTAACTCTGATGAGCTCTCGTTCTGCGAATGTCTCATTATACAGAGCTAGTGTATTTCAACTGAATTAAATTGTTTCGTGACTTGTGCTGCTCCGTTCCATAAGGAATTAAGCCGAAGTGGATTGTTCGCGAGTTCGATGTTTTAGCGCGTGCTCGAAGAGTTTATTTTTCGTGCCATTTAAGTGATGATACAAGGAATGTCGAAAATCGATGCAGAGGGTTTTTTTCTGTTTGAATAAGTTAATGTCAGAATTGAAAATATGTTTTTTAATAATCAGACTAAATATTTGAGAATTTTTCTCTTAAAAACGGAGAATTAGAAGATTCGTACAGAAAATTGAATACTTTTGCGATAGTGCGTACAATTTCTAAAGAATTTTTCGGAAATTTTAAAAATTCCACAAGTTTTGTGATGAATGTTAAAATTTATTGTTTTTTCGAGAATTTTAAATGATTTCTGGATTTTGTTGAAAATTTTTGTATATTTTTTTTTAAAATCGATTAATACCATAATTTAAAAATTTAAAAATTGTCCTAGATTATTTTTGCGATTTTCCTACATTTTTCTAGATTATTCTGGTAGGATATCAGAAAAATTTTCAAAAATTGTTGATGTGTTCGTCGATTCCAGAACAAAATATCACGAATAAAATTGTACGTACAATACAATTTTACAAAAAGTACTTCACAACCAACATAAATTTCAAAAACACTCAAGCCTCGAGAATAATAATAAATTTAACTCCCAAGTATAAAAAGCAGTCGTAGTATATCTAAACTATTCGATTTTTGAAAAATGCCACCCAAAATTAAGTCAAAAATCGAACAACTGAAATAACAACACCTTTCAATACTGCAAACTAAATTTGAACCCAAAGTTCAAAAGTTCGAGAACTATCTAAATCTGCAACTCACACAATCTGAAAATCCCGAAAACTATCCCATTACGAACGGAAAATCACCATGTAATCGCTTGAATCGAAGATAAAAATTGAATTCCGGTAGCTTCCAAAAGTTTGCTCCAAAATCCGTTCACCACCTCATTACGGGAGCGTAATGGAGTTATCAGATTATAATCGCAATTAGCGTACTCGAACGCCTACCTTGAGTATTCTTATTATAATCGGCTCTAACTTCCTGGTTCGCTGGCTCCGCGTTATACGGCTTATCGGCGGGGCTCAGATTCGGCGCGGGGATCGTATGAATCGGCCCCTTATCATCGTCGATGCCGCCCCGGTGCGTAGGCGGCATAATCAGGGCTTCCGGTCGATATTCGGGACTGTACTCCGCCACTTTGTTGATGGCGTGAAATTCCTTAATCGCTGGTCTTTGCGGAATCATGCCGTAGTTGTTCAACATCTGTCCCTGCGATTTCCATCCCGTGGGAATCACGTTTAACACCGCCGGTCGCCTCATTCTGCGAAATTCACATTTTAACTTTGCCTATTTCCTCCGGTATTACGGTTCTGGCGAGGACGTTTTTTGTACGGGGTGAAAAATAGTAGCGGAGGGTCTGAAATGGGGATTGGGAACGAAATTTTGCTTCTGGGATTTTGAAGGTTTGATAATTCGAAAACCGCAAGAAAAAAGTTACGTTCTCTACAATATGAAAAGTTGTTCAGCTCAAAGGAAACTTTTCCAATTTGAAAAGTTGACAGCAGATTACCGTTACAGAAACTTAATTGCGAAAAATGACGAAGGCGTAGTTCCTTCTCCCAAGATTTTTCTGCTCAGCGTCAATTTACGATTACCAGTAATTCTGGCTGACTTCATATAAAAGTAACCCAATTTCCCGAGACCACTAAACCGTAAACTCCGTTCGGAAGTAACGCATCGTCGCAATAAAATCGATTTGGACTCACAAAGGTTTGATTCATCCACCGAGGAAATCGTTTCGAAGCTTGTCAATCGTATCGAAAGCCTTCTACCTATACCAAATGCTCATTGAATCACCTTTCCTCGATCGATTGGGAGTCAACCTTCGCAAGATTCTGTTATTGGTGATATTATAAGATTTTTTTTTTTTAAAGGTACTTTATAGAATAAAGTACCTTACACGTTTTTTGCGTAACTTATAAGTTTAAAGGGAATTCACGAAATCTTACAAGGTTCACAGGTTCGTGCTGTTGAGCAGTAAAGCCAAAAATTAATTTCCCTTAAATTGTTTTTCCCTTTCGTGAAGTTGATTTACTCACGAACGTGAGTTATGCCGATATTAAACGTTCGTTAGCCGAGTTTTGCACGCCAGCGGTTTCATGAATAAAACATCGAATATGAGTAGATTTACCGAAGATTCGTTGGTTTGTAGCTGGGTGGTCTTTTATGGTGGAAGTTGCCTCCGATTAGGTGAGGATTTCCTGGTGACATGCGGTGACTTATGGGCCAGGGTTTTTTGAAAATTTGGTGACTCGGGGGTGGGGGAGGGTAGGGTCTTCTGAGTTTGTATCTGCCTTCTGCCAGAGCCGAGTATGAAATGACCAGACAAGTGATTAACGTGGTTATCTGGAAAAAATTGCGATTATGTAGGGTTTTTTGCAATTTGGGTAAAAAAAGATGATAAAAATCTCAAGAAAAACTCGAAATTTCATGAGTTTGAATTGATTTTTCAATAAGAATGTATTTTTTGTCAATGAAATTTGATTATTCTTTTTTGCGAAATGATGAAAATTTGAAAGTTTTTGAATTCAAAAATATTGAAGTGAGATATTTGGGAATTATAATTTTTAAACAAATTCTCGATTTCAATAAATGAGAATTGGATACTCCTTGAGCCACAACTGAATTTACCCTTTTGAATGAAAAGAAATCGAAATAAAAATATCTTGAATACCCAAGTCTGAATATTCGTACACCTAAAAAAATTCTACTGTTGTTACACAATAATTGCATTTTTAACAATAATCTTGATAATTGTATTTTCAATCATTATGTTGCTCCAAAATCTCAAAATTAGAAAGTGTCCGAACTGGAAACTTCGAAAATGCTCCAAATTCAGAGTTTAATAATCAACCAAAGTAAGAGTTATTCATTCTACTTCGAAATTCTATAGTCACGAAATTGAAAAATAGAGTAATTTCTGAGTTACACTTACATTCTTCCATTCTAATCGAAAAGCTCCAAAAATATGAAAAATCTTATTCGTGGCTATGAAAATTCTATATACGATTCTCATCCAAAAATTACTCGTAAATTTCCATTTCTAACTCAAGAATCATCAATACTTCAAAATTTAATCACCAGATTCATGTTCCTTCCGTGTCCCACTTCCATTTTCCCATTTGAATCAAAAAAGCTTTCGAGACATACACCAGAAAGCTTTAATCGAATAAGCTCTTTATACCCCTAAAGTTTCCCAAACAACCTCGAAAAAGCGAAAACATCACGGCACTTGCAAAAATTTAATCGCATCCGCGGATATTGCCGTTCTGTGTTATCAGCTGTTTTTCAAAAAACTTCTGAAAAGAAGGGTCCTTCCAATATCGCCGCGTCACATTCTATTCATCTCGCGCGAAATATTTGCCTTCGTTTTTCACTGCTTTCCAGCGGGCGGCATTGTCGGAGAAATTTCGCGTTTTCCACAGTTGTTCCGACCTGCATCGAATTTTTGCCGTGCGCGTTGCGCCTGTCGCGAATGAAAGTTTATCGAGTTGTTTAATGCGTTATCACTTGAAAGGAATCTCAAAGCGCTCGCCGACTTGAAAATAAGCTGTCGTATTCCGCGTCCAACCGGAAGTTGACTTTACGGTATGTTAAGCAAGGTCCTTACGGTATATGCATTTTTTCACGCGTGCCGGCTTTTATAGAAATAATGCATCATTCAGCGAATTAGTGTTCGACTTGCTAAAAAAAGTGCTTCTACCGTTACTTTTTTACTATTTCAGGGGAATTTTTTGTGGAACATTGGATACGGAACATTGTGGTGCAGTTGAAAAAAAGAGATGTTTTTAGCGAGTGTGAATAAAGCTTTTCCCAACGAGTTCCACTTTCTCATCTTTGATGTTGTTTTCAGTTTTCACACTCTGAACATTGATTGAATCCACAAAATTTTGGGATTTATCTACGATTTTGCGAATAATCGGAAAAGGGTGGTATTGAATTTTTTTGCATTAATTTATCATAAAAGTAGGAAACATTCGTGAATTGTTGAAAAATTAAAAAAAACAATCAACTCCTGTTATTTGAAGAGAATTTTTATTCAAAATACAAACAAGATTTGAAAAAAATATTCCAAAATACCATTAAAAATGCCTAAAATCGTAAAACTTTGAACAAGCTCCAAAATCCCAAGTACCTAAAATGTACAGAAACCTTCCACAATTTCAGCCGACTGTAAAAACCAGCAAAAAGTTCGAGAAAATTTCTCCAGATATACAAAAAGTTCATCTAAAGTTTCATAAGTTTAATAAAATTTTTAAATGGCACATTTTCCGACAATCTAATTTCGAAAATTTCCTTTCCCTCACGTTTCTGGATGATCCGGAAATGTACAATGTAAGCTAATTCTTGTGAGCACGGAAAAAACCACCCTCATTCGAGATTCTTCTGTTTTTCCCGCCCAAAATGAATCGCTTGAAAAGCCGGTGGAAAACTATACCTTTCCGCGAGTTCATTTTCCGTCGAATAAATTTCACTTGCATTTGCATGTCAAGTACGCCCGCGTTTTGCAAATTTTATATAAAAACCGCATCTTTCACCCTGAATGTCAAGAAGCAAAAGCGAGTTTTACGTGTGTGCACATTAATAAGAACTGGACTGCAAAGTGGAACGTTGTGCCAGATCGACGCGGGAAAAGCGAGAATCGCTTGTTGTATTCATGACGTATGGATGTGACAGATACTAGTAATAAGATTTTATATGTTTGTTGCAACAATTACAGTTTTTCATAATTTTTTCAACCTCCCATTTTACGGCTCGATCAATCGGTTTCTCAAATCAAAGACATT
>JAPYZK010008147.1:0-11981 GCA_030522785.1 Platygaster equestris
CCTCCAAACGTTGCGAATCGACCTCCAAACGCCTCCAAACGAAATCCAAACGAATGCAATTTATTTCGTCGCATTTGGCCATATTTGTCGGCCAAGTACGTGGAGGTCATTTTTCTCCTCTTCGTGCGTGATAATCAGATGTGAAAGAACTTAGAACAACAACAACAACAGTGCCAAACGCGGGTAGAAAAAAAAACAGTCAAAGAGAAAATATGTATAACTGAGGTCTGAGGAGGAGGATTGCGGAGCAGGAGGAGGAGGCGGCGGCGGACTGACCAGCGCCACAGCCAGCCGCAGCGGCCGAGCAATAAACAACGGCATAAACGATCGCAGAATCGACGACCATGCACTTTCGAGGCGATTTTCGCACAACCTGCTGAAAGACGTGTCTGTGATGCATCGTCCAAAATGTGCAAACTTGTTGCGCAACACCTGTGATATTCGCGAGTGACACTGCAGTACGCCGACGACGACGACGACGTCGTCTTTTTTTCTTCAAGCACCCCGGCCCCTCGGCTCGATAGCTCCGCGTTAAATATCAGTTCGACTCGTGCTGTGAAAAAAGCTAGGTGAGTTAATTTTTTTTTTGCTTTTCTGTTCCGACTTTTTTTCGATTTTCTGCATGGTATGGTACATATTGCGAAAGTAGAAATGACGACAGCTTGCAGAAACGAAGTCTAGCTCTGACATCAGTGACATTAGGCACCTGATGCCTTGTTGTTCACTGCTAAACCTATAGTCGACTTTTAAATGCTAATTTTAGTATGAGTAAAGGAGGTATTTTTCTTAATTTCTTTGTTATTTCAAGTACATACATTTTCCTTCATTTGGGAGTTTCCAAATTTATCGTAATTTTGGATTCATCTAAATATTATACTATAGAGTTTTTAGGTTTTTTGAATTTTTCTCTATTTTCAAGTTACATAATTTTATTGTTCTCACTTCAGGAGTTTCGACATTATTCTTAATTTTGTAGTTTGCATACTTTTTTTTTCATCAAAGTTTTGACATTCTGAGTTGAAAGTTCCATTTGCTTATCTCAGTTCGATTTCTTTCTTACTTCTGACTTTCTTTATTTTTCTTGATTTGCTTTTGAAAAATGTTTCTTGGTACCAGAGTTGTTAGATTTTTCTCTTCGTTTTGAATCCGGCAAAATTTTGGTTGCTTCTTATGAATTCATTAATTTAACAATTAGCAAATTCAAAATTTTGAATTAATTTAGAAATGTTATTGCAAACTCCATGTTTGCATTATTTTGAAAATGGCATGCAATTTTATTTTATAGTTCAATTTTTTTTGTTTTTTCAATTTTTTAATTTCAGAATGTGGTCTACATTTGAAAATTCCCATAATTCACTCAATTTTATTGCGTAATTTTAACATTTTTCTCAATTTTGAATACTCGTGTATTTCCAAATTAGTAGGTTCAAAAAATTTCCCCCTTTTTCAAATTCATGAATTTTTTCCTATTTTTGAGTCTCCAACTTTTTTTTCATTAAAAAGTTTGAAATTTTTTCTTGATTTTAATGTTTGGAACTCTTTGACATTGTAGTTTTTACATTTTATTTCATTTTAGATTTTCTAAATTTATATTAATTTAAAAGTTTCTGAAATCTGCTTCATCTTGCAGTTTTTATATTGTCCTCCATTTCATAGTTCCATAATTTGTCTGGGTTTGGGAGTTTCCACACTTTTTCACAATTATTAAGAAAAATTCAGAAACTTGCAAATTGAACAACTAGGGACCGCTGGAACAACCGGAGCCGATATAAAGTATATACATATTATTAACGTGGAACCTGAACCGTAACGGAAGATTTTATGAAGATTTTTCACAGAACCGGAACCGGAAAAACTTTAAGCGGTTCACACATGTTTTTTTTGTTTTTTGGTTCCGTAAATGTTTGTTCGTGCTTGCTTATGTCGCGTTTAAATTCATTGTCATTTGAAATGATGCAGGGAAAAAATCTCAAGTCTCTCATAATTTCGACACTTTTCAAATGTGGAAAAATTTTCAAAATAACTGTTTAAATCTTTTCAATTTAAAGAATTTTCTAGTATCCTTGAAATTTCTAAAATTCTTTCATTTGCTAACATTTTTTTATATGATAAAACATTTGAATATCACTGAAAATCTTGAATTCTTAGAAATTTCTGGAGTTCTAACAATCGAAAAATCACAAAATTAACGAAATTCTCAAAAACATTCCAAATTCTCGGAATTTCTAAAAATTCAAAAACTGTTTTTATTTTCCAAATTTGTGAGATTCATTCGCTCATTTTTTTCTCAAAATGACCATAATTTGAAATATTATGGAAAAACGTGCAGATGGCTGCTGGACTGCCTGCAGCATATACTTAAAAATTCGTTCGGCAATTATTAAGTCTGAAATTCGCGTAGTGTACGTACGTACACTCGATCTACACTGAGAAAAATGTCTGTCAGTTTCGTTACGTCCAACTGAATTTTCAGTTGGATTGTTGGTTATGATTGAAATTCTCAGCTGTCCAGCTGACGTATATTTCAATTGCTCCTACTGAACGAAAAAGTTGGAGCCGACGAATCAACTATTTTTTTCATCGCCTCTATAATCATACATTTCTATTAGAACAAGTATCAGTTCCAGTCAACACAACTAAACATTTTCAGTGATAACTGCACCCTCTCAACTGAGTTTTTCAGTTGGGCCGGTTTCAACGCAGATAGAATTTGTCAGTGCAGGTAACGTGTTGCCAACGGAATTTTTCAGTTGGAACCAACCAAAATTTCCGTTGCTTCAACTGTCACCGTTTTCTAACTGAAAAAATGAAGTTGTACTGACTGACGCGATTTTTCTCAGTGTATAACACGTGTAAAAAATTCAGCTCTTGATACTTATCATAATTCTCCTCGTGGCGATGGAATTAACCACACAGATCTATAATTAATTGACTAGTGAGTTAACTAGAGTTAATTTTGAGTTGTGCAGAGTCAACAGCTCTGGAGCAAAGTTGAGTACCATTTCTCAGTACGTGCAGGTTTTTATGTTTTTACTCCTTAAATGCTAATAAACTAAAAATGATGCAGTGTTTTTGAGGAAGGGATGTGTGTGATGCGTTATTTTTCTATATCACAAAATAGTGATCCTTATAATTTCCAATATAATATGTTATGAAAATTTTGACTGCAGTTAACGTACTTCCGACCATGTATTGTATAATAATACGAGCACGTGAATTTCGAGCATAATTCGTGAAATAATGATTCCACCAACTCTGCAAAAAATTGATTCGATTATGGATATAATGGCCAGGAAAAATAAGAACTGAAAAAATCGTAAATTTTGTATCATGGAAACGAATTATTTTTTCCATGATAAAGTGACGCACAAGCATTCCTCAAAAACGCTGCACTGCGTTCTCAGCTTTAGAGCATTACGCAATAAGAGTATAAAAACGTATAATAACATTACAGTGAAAACTACGTGAAAATGAGTAATTTACTTCGTTTGAAGGTTAACAACAGCTCTGCTGCTGCAGCTGAACCGAAAACTAGCTCTAGTTGTACCTCGTGCATCAGGGTGAATTCTGGATTCGTATAATAATAATATAGGGAAGCCTATAGTAGCGTAAACCGTAAAATCCATAGTGGCTTAGTTTCGTTGATGCTCGAATCCCCGCGTGCTTGGCGAGTCACCCGCGCCGAGCCGATCTGGCCGATGATCGCGGGCTCTGCTGCAAGTCTGCAAGTCTGCAGAGGGTGTTAACCTTACCCCGGCTCACCTGCTCGAGAGCTACTTATCTCTATGATAGCGCTGCACCGCCACGCCGCCGCCGCCGTCATCTTCCGCATTCGCGAATAACGCTTTTATCGATTATATATTATTTCATCGACTGGCAACACTTTTGTCTATCCTATCGCGCACTCGTTGTCAGCAGAAAGTCCGATCGCTGAGAGTGAAAAGAACGAAACATTCGTCAAAAAGACTTATTTCGCATTTCGTGTCCGCGCTATCGCAGTATGCATATGTTATTCGAATGAATTAACAGTCGTAATTTCGATTGATCGGATTTTTTGTGGGTCTCTACCAATCGACTGTTGTTCGCTTTCATAAGCGATCCTCCGCGGAGTTTCAACTTATCGCGGGAACAGTACATAATAATCGATGTTTTTAGCGATCGAACAATTTGCCATTCGGTTGAATATAATACTTTTACATTTCGAGATATTATTTTCATTCGATGAAGGGGAGCGCGGATTCCTCCTGTTGATGGTGCAGGAAAACACCGTCTAAGGCAAAAAATTCCTGTACCCTGAAATTCCATAACATCAAAAATTACAGAAGGCTTGAAAAATACTATGACTGATAACATTCAAATACTTTTCAACTTAGACATACTTCAAAATGTGAAAATTCCGAAATTTCCAAATTCTGGAATTTCGCAACTTTGAAACTCCAAAAGCATGGAAGCTGCATAATCAATCCAAATCCGTCCGAATGTCAACAGTTCAAAACTCACAAATTTACAAACTTAAAAAGTATAAAACTTTAAAACCTGAAAATCCATCTTCATCAATCCGTGTAAACTTTAAAATCCTCAAATTTGAAGAATAATTGGAAACTACTAAGCTCTAAAACTGTACAACTTTCGAAATTCCCAAGGCTCTTGAAATTTCAAGACTTTACAACTTAAAAAGGTTTGAAAACTCTCCAGGATAACTTGAAAATTTTCTTCGAAATTCTTAAAACTTTCATCGCAGTGTGCTAGTATATCGCGAAATTTTGCAATGAAAAAGACGTTCGGAAAAACACCAACAACAGCAGTGATCATAATAATAATAATAATGACGAGACTGATTACGATGCGCATCAAGATCGCCGCGCGGGCAGCGTTCGCTCGAGATGCAAATTCTATATTGAAAACTCATCTGCTGTTACGTGCGTGACACATATACATATTTGCAAAAGGCGTATAGGACGGTTACTTATCCGAATCACGTCAGCACTTCATTTGAACAATCTTTATGCTTTTCCTGTACAAACGAGGCGAAGTATCATTTTAAGGGCTGCATTTTTCATATTATGTGATGGACTGACGTATCCGCGAATACGCAGTAAACATTTCAGACCTCATTGCCGGCCGACTTTTGAAGAAAAAAAAATATATCAAATTTCTTCTAGTACACTACAGTGTGGCCGCAAGTACAGGAATTGCGATATTATACATATGTATTTTGATGGACTCGCAAAATTTAAGGTGATGAAGAACAGCTCAAGTTCTCCTATAGTGAATTTTATGTGCCTCCCTTAGATTCAGGAAAACATGATCATAATATCAGGAAAATATTGCGTATAGGACGAATTTTTAACGGCAGTAATAATTGAGTCATTGTTTTAAGGTAGTTATTATTTTACAAAGGGGCCGAACAACGTGATGAGGGTTTTTTCTCCCAGGTCATATATCATGATAATCTGTGGTAAAATGTCGCAATTAATTATTGTTGAACGTATATTATCTCCAAATTTAATAATATAATAATTTCGACGCTCGAGTATAGAAGATGGAACGTTGAGGAATTCTTGATGTTTTGGGATTTTTAAGTTCGGGCACACAGCTTTTCCTTCCTCCATTTTCCACCTTTTTTACTTGTTTCACATCATTTCCCGGTGCATCAATATCTTTGTACAACAATTGAAATGTGAATACCTGCACACGGGTATTTCTCGCCAAAAATCGATCACTTTTCACCGGCAAAATAATGGAAAGAAGTGGCATTTCTCCCCAGAATTGTAGAGAAAATGTCGTATCTTCGGCTTCGGCGGCCAGAGAAAGTGGTTGTTCATTATTTCGACGCGGCGCGGGATATTGCATAACGCGATCGCGTGAATGCGCCGCTGCTGCATAAAGATCTCGGAAAGTGCAGAAGAAGAGCCAGATGAAGAGGAAGAAGAAAAGAGCGGAACAGAAAGAAATACGAGTAAAAGGTGGAGAAAGAAAATACGAGTAGATGTTGAGAACCACTGGATTCTTGTACCGGTTGTTCCACTCGTGGAATGCGGATTCGCGACGAATCTGTAGCTCCGTGTGCTGCTGCAGACTGCAGTGATCCTCCAACTTACAAACTGCACGTATACTTTGACTGAGAAATTGTGCTCGTTTTCATGTCTCACACAATTGAAAATGACATTTTCGATGCTTACGTTCAGTTGCCCAAAATTGTACTGACGTTACAAACGATGTAGACTGCAGTGGAGCATGATGCATGAGAATTAAGAGCAGAGCGAGTATGAATGATATACACATCTTTTCACACGCGCCCTTCGTCCTGGTGTTCGTCAAAATGTTCCTTATGAGAAGGATCATTCGTGTTAAGGAGCGTACGTCGACCTAGCATTTTTCTCGTTACGTGCGATTTTCTCCCTCGCTTCGCTCGTTTGCAAAACTTTGCTCTCGTGATAACATTAGAGACGTCACTGTGACGGCACCTGATGTGACATCACCTGCACACTGACGTCAATTCAAATGACCGCTTTTTGTGATTCTGCACAGCTGCCGTCACTGCAGTCATGTCAGCGAGTGACGTGGCGACGTCACGTGTACAACTTTTCGAAATTAATGAAATAATTTAAAAGTATGGTTTACATGCATTTATCGTCATAATTTTTCCAACTTATTCGATTATCGAATTATCTCGATGACACTGACGTCACGCTGATGTCATGCGTTCTATATTCTGATGATGTTCAGTCAAAGCGATCAACGATCTAGTCGGTGATGGGCAAGGGAAAAACTAAATGAGGGTGAAACATGAATGAGTCTCCCCGGAATAATGACATTTCGAGATGTCCCGCTGGAATACTTGGAAATAATACCGAATTTCACGATAAAAAAAGCGCAGTAACTCTGAATAATCCATTGGATATTTTCCATCAGCAATTTGCAGTTAGCAAGGAAAAAATAGAAAATCGTCGAATGGGGTAAACAGCAATTATTAATGAGCGCTTCTAAGCGGGAGAATAATAATAATTCCTGCAAGCACGCTTATTGTACCGTTGCTTTCTTCGGGAAGCGATCGACATGTACCCAAAGGAAAAAACAAGAAAAGTTGAATCAGAAAAACGAAGTGAAGAGAAACGGAGACAAAGAGAGAAAGAGACAGGAATAATAATCAGCGAATATGTGAGCGCCGATAAGAACAATCGGAGGAAGTCGTAAATATGCAAATATGCAAATGCGCGAATCTGCCCCGGAAAAAAAAAAAAAACTGATGGCCACTTCGAAAAGGCTGCAGTTGCGTTGACGCGTGCAGGTGCTCTGTCGAGCTTTTCATACGATTTAGCGAAAACGAACGTGGGCTTGTTTACTTGGCGAGCAATTTGTAAGTTGAAGGAATCGAGGTGTAGATTTGGTGCTGAGTTTGAAGGATTCGAATAGAAGAATGATATGAATAATTGAATATTTATAATTCCGTGTTTTGATTGTTTGAAAGTTGAATTATGTTGGAGTGCTATTTTTAAATTTGGTGATTGAAGTTGACTTCTGAAACTCGAAGTTCGATGTTTATACCGTAAACTTCAAATTAGAGCTTGAGTTTTGGGACATTGAATCTAAAGTTCAATTATTATGAATTCCTTTGCAATAAAAGTCGAAGCTTGAAGCCTGCACCTATAATATGAAGTTTCGGTAGTTGAAACAAGTTTACTGCATATTGCAATAAAGAACGATTTTTTTTCAAATGAGGTTGAGAAAAAGTATGACATTCGCACAATTTACAAAAAAATAAGACAGTAGGACAAGGGAAGGTAAAAAATAGGCCATGTAGTACAACATCTGATCAGCCTATCAGAACGAACAAGTTTTGTTGTTTACATGTTTGCTTTATTGTTCATTATCGGGGTAACAATTTATTTTGGCGATTTTTCGTTCCAGAACATGTTACTAAAGCATCGACGATGAGAGTACCGCGGGCAATGGCGGAAGGAACGTGCGATTTGCGAGTTTAGGAAAAGCTGTTCCATCAGAACGTAAGTCAAGTTAACAAATTTTCTGATTAACATTATTATACGTGATTGTGAATGATGATCGATCATACATGGCCCGAAGATTATCATCATCACATAATAAAAATAGCATCATTGTCGCAAATATCATACATAGCATAATAATTGAAATTCGCCAACGATTTTCATCTTACGACGATTGACTTTTAGATTCTAAAACGAGTAGATATGTATATTCAAGTTGAATCCAAGTCTCGGAAAGCATCTCCACGCACCCCTTCTTATTGTTAGTCCGAACTGCTGCATGCAGTCTGTCAAACGCATTTATTCTGCACTGTTGTCGCTGCAGATATCGTGCGCAGTATAGTATGATTCGAAAATGTCCTGAAGAAAAGTAACATTATACGCATCAACGTATTTGAAGCATGGACATTCAAAACGTCGTGATGAACGCCATTATTACAGAAAGGTCGATTTCTTATCTATTTGGGTGCAAAAATGACCCTTATCGAAATTGCACACTTATCAGGTTTCGAACTTCCGTGCAGCATCAACTTCTTTGATGCTGAACATCCCTCGCGGACGATCATAATATTATTACGTGAGCGTCATTACATGTGATTGTATTATAATATGATCATACATATATGACGTAACATGATCGTACATGCATGCATGGTCACAAAGAAAATCAAGGAAAAGAAGGGGAAGAAGATTTTCGAGATGTATTATATGTATTATTATAAGATTATATTATGTAGATACCGCTGGAGCTCTGAGCTCGCGGGCTTCGTGACTGTAATCGGCGAGAGGCTACAGCAGCAGCAGCGGCAGAGATCGAAACTCGCTTGAAAAGTAGCCATTACCTTAATTAGTGGCCTATCGTTGCGCTTGCGTACACGTGTGTGTGAGCGTCTTGATCGTCGTCGTACAGCTTGGGCCGGCGGGGCACAGCACTATGAGCTATAAGCCGTCTGCACCGGCGAAATGTGTTGTTATGTTGTTGTATGTAGGCAAGGCAAGGCAAAAACTAATAATTGGCTGTGCCTCGATCGCCTCTGATCGCCTTGATCGTCGTCGGGAAAAAGAGAGCGGCGCAGCAGCGCGTACGTTTCTTCCGTCTCATTTCTCGCATGCTATGCTATAATAATCTATAGTAGTATTTTACAGCGCCGGCACACGTAAGCAGCTGCAGGGGTTCCAACTTGATTAAACCAAATTATGTGTATCATACTCTTACTTCGAAATATTGCTCATTGAATCCCCGCGAATGTGAACGACCTGCATGCAGACCTGATTTACGAATAGAAAATTTACTATTGTTTTACCTCCTTATTGTGTCAAAGAACAACTATGTATTGTTCTCAAAAATTTTCGAATGTCAAAATCGAAAAACTGTTGACAAACTTGGAAAGCTTTTTTCCAAGCTTACACCTAAAAATTATTCCAAATTTTCAAAACTTGGAAAATGAAAAAACTTACGTCCTAGTTATGCAACTAAAAGGTTTCTGAAACTCCGATATTCTGTAACATGTGCTTGAAAACGTTTCCTTTTCAGTTTTTCAAAGTTGTTGATAAAAATAATGCCTGAGAACGTGCTACGGTTATACACATCCTGTTTCTTCATTCCTACAAAATTTCTCCCCTTATCAGCCTGCTCCAGATTGACGAGCGCCTTCGACGTATCTCGACGCGCATTATCGCACTTACGAAAACTCGTCTCTTATCTCGCATTTTTTTTTTTTTTTTTTACTTCTTCGTCGCCTAATTCAGCTCGCTCTAATTTTATCGCCCCCGCGCTATCGTAATTCATTTGCAACGATCGTTTATTATTTTTATAATTTTCCAATGAGAAAAAGCAGAAAAAGAGCAGGTAGAATCGTTTTTTCTATACATTCGAAGGTGTCTACAGTTTGCCCAAATTTTATCGTTTCCAAATAATTATATTTTCTGTCAACTTCGCAAGCTTCGAATTTGAACGGTTCATATTGAAACTTTTAAGTTTCGACTGTAAACCTGCAAGGTCTTCTCATATCAACTCGAAAGTAACTTCAGTTGACAACTTCCGATAGTTCATTATTATGGGTCACTTTTTTCAGCTATAGACTTCCTTTTCGTCTCTGTACAAAGAAATTTTGCAAAATTAATTTTCTTCGTCTGCTCTCTAGAAGTCGGATTCTATAATCGCCCTTGCCGTCGCATCAATTTATTTGCGACGATCATTAAAATAATTTATTGGAACGTTGCCAATAGAAAACGCGGGAAAAATATAGGGAATAAGGAACGTACGTCGAATATACTTATGTAGAATGAGTGGAAGAATAAAATTAAGAGGAGCTGAGATCGAGCGATAGCACTGATAATAATCGAGGACGAGCAGGGCAAAACCGGCGCGATTTGTTCCGTCTCCGTCTCCGCCTCAATTGGTGATCGGCGAAAGCGATCACCGGGAAGCCGACGAGATCGGGCCTTCATCTAATCGGTACAAGGGCCTTTTTTTCCGCGAGATTTTATCTGCGCCATTGCAAGACCCCCCTCCCTTCCTCCCTCCCTCCTATCCCCTGCGCGAGCTCTATCTCGTCTCATTGTCAGCTCATAATATTCATGACTGTTCCTGACCGACGTACAGGACGTACTGTGGCCCCTCATCTTCCGTACCTTTCATTTACCTGTTTGTCCCTGGTGGAAAGACAGTGAAAAAAGGTGGAGGAGACATTTCTGTACAATTGATCGATCTTCCAAGTTTCAAGAGATGTTCCAATTTTAGATTTGTACTTCAACTTATTACAGGCAAACTGCAAGTTGGAAGTTTAATCCCGAAACTTCAAGTTATAAGTTCGCTTCCGAAACTTGGAGTTCAAAATTATGTAAACTTTCGAAAATTCAAGTTGAAAGTTCATTTCGGAAACTTCAAGTTCAAAATCATCTTACTGAAATTTTAAATTAGATTTGGAAATTCTGCATTACGGAAACTCCGAGTTGAGAATAAACTTCCGAAATTCAAAATTTTAAGTTGAATTCGAAAAATTCAGGTTCAAAGTTTTTTATTATTATTTATTATTTTTAGGCAGCTTTCAAAACTTGAAATCTGAAGCTTACTCCCGGAGCTTTCAGTTTCCAATTAAAATTTACTTCTGAAACTTGTTCAAGTTTGAAATAAACTTTCGAAACTTGGATTTTAATTTCATCCCGAAATTCCAAGTTTGAAACAGACTTCCGAAACTTGAAGTTGGGAGTTCAGTTTCGAGCCTTAAAGTTTAAATTTAGCTTCCAAAACTTCAAATTGAATGTTTCCATTTCGAAACTTGAAGTTTGACGTTCCGAAATTAAACTTTTTACTTCAACTTTCCACGTTTAATTTCAAACTTGAAGGATTGGAAGTTCATTTTACTTGAGAAACTTAAAGATTCTAAATGAAACTTTCAACTTCAAGTCTCAAAAGTTATTTTGAAAAGTTCAATTTGAGAACTTATTGACCTGAAACTTGAAATTTCAGAATGATTCTTTCACACTAATTGAAGTTCCGGAATTAAACTCCTGCAAGCCCAAAAAATTGTAGGATGTAATTCTAATCGGGAAGTTTATTCCGCTGTTACGCGCTCGCACATTCTGTGCACACGTCACAATGCACATACTAATATGATATTTCGATCTAATTGCTACAATATTGATCGATTGATCAGAAATCTATTAAGTACATCGGAATCCTCGATTGCAATCGAAAATCTGATTAGTTGGATTACTGATTACAATTGATGTTGAATTCGGAAACTTTGAATTGCAGGAAACTAATTGACGTTGCAGCAGAGGATGAATCAAATTAATGATTAATCCTGATTGACGATCAATGTCGCATGACAGGCTTATATTTATTATATATATTTTACATATCAGCCATTCACATTAGGCCCAGATACGGACTTGGTTTATACAAAGCTTTGCGTTCTCTAATCTATTGTGGACTTGGTTTTACAATAATTAGCTTCACACATACTTTCA
>JAPYZK010008154.1:0-25737 GCA_030522785.1 Platygaster equestris
AGCTAGAGCCTCATAAACTAATGAAAATGGTATATACATTAGCAAAATGATCCAAAAAAGGTTAGAAAAATTTTTCCATGTTTTTAAAAATGTTGAAACAAATGTAAAAAAAATTTTTTGTACAAAACTTTTATAAAACCACTTTATAAAAAATGCAAATTTTATAAACCTTTTATAAAATCGACCTTAAAAAATTTTAATAAAAATTTTTTATAAGTTCTTTATGAAAACTAGAATCACTAGGGCAGCGAATAAATTTGATAGGAAACATGTCAGAATTCGATGAAAACAACAACAAAAAACAGTTGAAATTATGAACCAACACAAAGTAACGTAAATTCTTGAAAAATAGAGTAAAAATACAACATTTGTCCTGAATAATTATTTTTTCCTGAATAATTATAATTAACGAGCACTGAAAAATTTTCCTCACAAATTTCGAAGCTCAATTTTGAAAAATGACAGAATGTTTTACTTCCGTCAAAGTAGTACATTTTACGAGAAATTTTCGTGGGAAATTCGGATTTTCGTAGCATGCTTCTAATTATTAGGACAACACCAAAAATTGCAGGCTCAAATTGTTGACTACAGGTTCAGCATAAGTACAATTATTTGTTTATATACAAAATTTTGATATCTTGTATGTTTGGGATGAGCCTATCAAACTTTCAATTGGTTACACGCAAAATTTTGACTGTCAATCTAATTGGGTGTTTTATAAATTTTCCTGTAATTAATTTTTCGTGAATTATCAAGAAAATGTATAAAGAGAAATCCTTGATTCTAGAATCTGTTTTGATGAATTATAAGAGTTTATAATTAATAAACTCTCATTATTTATCAAAACAGTGTAAAACTTTAATACTATACGAATAATTAGCTTAATTCAAAAGATTGCATCCTCGATCATTAAACCACGAGAAATGATGAATTAGAGAACGCTGCGAAAACGTTTTCGACGTTTCTCTGCATACATTGTATCACATATCTAATCGAGGCGAACTACAAAATACGCAAATTTCGAGCTCCAATAATTATTACACAAAATTGTGCTCGTTGAGAAAAGTAGTAGAAAAAACTCTTATAGTGACCATTTATGACCAATCGGGAGTAGTTCATCTCCGGAAATTCCAAATTTTATATAATTTTGAAGTGCTTATTACTTTGGACTAATGAATCGTGCAAAAGGGCAATACTATAGTAAAATGGAATACTGCGGAATTTTTTTCACAAGTATACAAAAATCTGACAATAGAATAAATGATGAATTCCTACTAATCAACTTTCTTTTGTTGACTGCGAAAAAATGACGAACCAACATAATCGATAAAAAAAAACGGAAAGAAAAAACTGGATAATGCAATTGGTGGAAGAGATAGTCCTGGGGATTATAGTCGGCATTGTATGTACAAGTCGCGTACGTAAAAAGAGGAAAAAAAGGGGGGTAAAAGTTCCCGGGGCGAAAGGGGGGCGCTGGAGGGGGAAGTCGATAACGCGCTTATCGCTATCGGGAGCTGCTTCTTTTCTCCTCCAACCCCACCTGCAGCGGCCATCAACTTGTCAAACGAGAATAACACACAGCCATCAACCTATGTCAGCGTCCGCTCTTGTGCGATTGCCATTGCGCTATTTGCGACTCTTTACTTTTTTTACCTTTCATACATCATCGCACGTCACTATTTTTCATATGCTTTTCAAGCTATATGTGGAACACGTAGAAATGTCTAACCGACAAATTCTCTTTTTCAATCCGCGTATGAATAGAGACTTTTGGAATTTTATTGAATCGATAACTCGAAGCCAGAATAAAAAAATTTTTTTCAATTATTTTGGTTCGAGCTGAATAAATTCGAAAGTTGAAATATTTAGGGAACAATGAAATTAAATAGTTTTTTGAGGCTCTGAGTCATGAATTTCGAAAAATTTCAAAAGGGTGTATATGCTGAATTCATAAGGTCCATTCCTCCGTCATTTAGTCAAGAAAATGAACCTTATCAACATGGCACTTGGTACTGTTTGAATTTCCACCCTCTAATAATAATACATATAAATTTCACATTTAAAAGACAAAAGGTCATTTGAAAAATTTATTGGACTGCCTAACCTAACCTAACCGTAATGTTAAGTATACTAGTATCAGAAACTTTTTCAAACAAATTTCGAATCACCGTAAAAAAAAGTGAAACCGAATTCAACTTAAAATTTCCCTTTCCTTGAAATTCACGCTGTTCGCGAAGAAGAATGTGAATCATAAATAATGTTTTCTGAGGATCAGACACAATTACCCGCAAATCGTAACCACAGTGATTACGCCTCCTTTCATTCCCATTTTCATTTCCATGTTCCCCGTCGTTTAATCGGATTAGATTCGCGAACGGGGCACGTTAAAAAGTCAGTGGAACGAAGAGGGGTGATTTTTCTGTAGGGTAGAAAAGAAAAAATGGGGTACTTTGCTCCCCTTGTCGAGCTGAAAATATGAATGATAAAAACAAGCGCGTCATAATCTCTCTCGAGTAGATCATCCCACGGTAGATTAATTATCTAATGCTCCCACGGCAACATCTGTCAAAAAGTCAGGGCTTTTAGCATCATCTTCATGGCTTCATACAAGATCCACGCGAGCCGAGTATCAATTTCGTGCTACCACACCCAGCAGTCCAATCGGACTTTTTCGATCTCGACCAGTGGCGTGGCGAGGCCGAATTTCGAATCATTATGAACGTGTGAATATGAATGTTGTTCTTGATAGGAAAGGAGTTTCTGAACTTAGGTGTCTGGTTACTGATTGGTGGGAATTTTCGTGGTTTTTGTGGTTGCTTATATTATGGGAGTCGGAATTTTAGGGATTTCTTGATGATTGTAGTGTTTGGGAGTGTTTATTGAAGGAACATTTTTGGAAGAAACAGTAGATTTTGGGAATTACTGAAACAAACTTTTTTTGGTTAGTAACTTTACGATTTTTTGAGTAGTTGATGTGTGTTCGTAAATTTCGTAAATTTGAAGCTTTTTTGATATTGTTGGATTTGAATTGTGAATTTCGTTATGTTTTCAAATTTTGTATGTAATGATGAAAATTTTGCAATTTGAAATATTCGATCGTTTGGATATCAGATTCTTTTTAAAATTTTTATTTTTATTTATTGAAGGAGCATTTTTGGAAGAAACAGTAGATTTTGGGAATTATTGGAACACGCTTTTTTTGGCGAGTAACTTTACGATTTTTCGGGTAGTTAATGCGTGTTCGTAAATTTCGTAAATTTGAAGCTTTTTTGATATTGCTGGATTTGGATGTTGAATTTCGTTCTGTTTTCGAATTTTATATTTAATCATTAAAATTGAGAAACTTGAAGTATTCGATCGTTTAGATATCAGATTCTTTTTTCACATTTATATATTTTTATTCAACAAAGAATGTTATTAGGAAGTTTTTCGTTTTAACTTACGAAGTTTTGAAATTTTAAATTATGAACTATTTTTTGGGAGAAGGGACTTTCGATTCTTCCTATCTTTAAATTTTTCTATTATCATCAAATTTGGAAGTCTTGCAGTTTTAGGATTTTGGAATTCCTAATTTTTAATTCCTCAAAATTGTTTAACTTTAATAGTTATACAAAATTTATGAAAAAATTTCACACATTCTACAAAATTAAAGATAATTCCGTATCGAATGGAATTTCCTCAGATGTTTGAATCTAACATGAAAATTCAGAAATTTTCGATATAACGCAAGTATGAAAATAATCAAAATTCTTGAAAAATTTAAAGTAAAATTTTCAAATTTCATCAAATTCGAAATTTTCCGGAATCCTGACATTTCAATATATTTTGGAAATTCTAATTGTTATAGAATTTTTTTTATATAACCTATACTTTTAAAAAACCCTCTTTTTTGTTGATTTTCTTACGTCATTAAATTGAATTCAATAAAAAACAATTATTTACAATCGATGGAATGGATTGTCAGTGGGTTAATAATAATTTTTATGATGGAATTGATTTTTTTCGATTTACCCAGTCAATTTTCGGCAATTAAATGTTTTTTGCGAGAAAAAAATCCACCGAGCCGGGAATCGAACCCAGGACCTCCCAATTTCATGTCAGGTGCTCCAAAAAAAAAAAAAAATTATTGTCCTCTTTTGAACTGCACATTGTGACATGACACGAGAGGGGGGGGGCGGTTCCGCGAATTCGTGACATATTGTGACAGAGGGTTGAGGGGGCGTCAAAAAAACGCCAAAGAACTTTATGGAATCTCCCTCCAATGCAAATTACGTTTCTCCCTTTCTCGAAGAAATTCGGATTCCCCGCAAAATCAAGATATTGTGTAATTGAGCAATGAGCAAGGCACTTTATTCGAGGTTCATTACTATGCCGGCAACTTCCTTGCGCGCGTTATCGCGCCGAGAGCCCGCATAAACGTGCGGGCACGCGTCATGTCGAGTTTTGGTCACCGAACCAACGACAGACTACACTTGGTGAGCATCAGACCAAAAGCTAACGGGATTTAAAAGCCGATCCTTCCTCTCTCTCTTTTGGTCTTTCCATTGATCGGTCAATCTAATGGCGGAAACAAGCAGCCAGACATGTCTTGGAGACCGGCCGAAGACAGAATCGCTGCAGGATGCGCGTGACTATTTTGCCCAATCGATCCTTACCTCGCGTTTCGCGTCCTTTTTCTTCCTTGTGCTTTTTCCTCTTTCTTCGCCAGTTTCTCATGGAATATGATCTCGGGACTTTCTTCTCGATTATTTGTATTCTTCGGGGTTTCCGAGGTTGGATTCAAGAATTTCATTAGGGTAATGTCAGTTCGTTGCAGGGAGGAAGAGAGGTCAATGAGAGGCAGGATCAGTGGCGTAGAAGGGGGTGGTTTTGGGGATGAGAGTTTCCAGGTCGGAATTTTGTATCCTTCGAGGTCTTAGAATTTAGTCCATTCGCTGGGGGTCATTTTGTAGGAAGTAAAACCGGGATGAGTCGATGCAGTGTTTTCTGGAGGTTTTTAGGTTGCTGATTACGAATACGTGTGTCGATTTCCCGTAAAGTGGTGCAAATAATAGTACCTTAATGTACAAGCGGGGTAAGTCGATTTTTGCAAAACGAAGGGTTGAATTCCGAGCCGAAGGCGAGGAATTTAATCGTTTTGTAATATCGACTTTTGCTTCGCTTGTGCAGTACTGTATTTTACCCGATTATAATCTCAAAGTCCCTTTTTATGTACCACTTTGAGGGTAGGATCGGGTAAAAGTTATTAACAATTTGATTGTTTAACTCGCCATCACTCAAAAACCATCCAAAGTAGCGAAAAAGTTACTTATGAAACTTGTGCAGAATAAAAAATTACATCTAAAAAGCCATTTAAAGTTTATCTGTATCTCCAATCCTTATGGAGATCATTGCCTGTAATAGGCGCGAACCCATTTCTGCTCCTTTCTGCGCGACTGTGCGCGACGCTCCTCAGGAGCCCAATTATGGGCTTGCGCCGATTACAGGCGATTATCTCCATAACTATCAGAGATACAGCAAAACTTTTGCACTTGATAGTTTCCGAGTTATAGCGATTCAAACAATTAAATTGTTGATAACTTTTGTTTGCCCCACTTAAGGGGAAATCGACGCACATATTCGTAATCAGCGATCTAAAAACCTCCAAAAAACACTGCGTCTACTCATCCCGTTTACTTCCTACAAAATGACACCCAGCGAAAAGACTAATTTACCTCTTCAGTAATTCGTGGTTCTAAAAGGCATCGTCGCAATTATTGTAGTATAGTTCGAGAATAGAATCAATTTTCATCTTGGAATCGACTTGGCGTGATCCAAGGAGAGTGGATTCGTATTTTCGAGTTGATTCGAGGTCTTGGAAATGACCGATTTGATTGGTTAGCGTATTTTTCCGAGTAATGAACCTTAATTGCACTTTATGGATGAGCTTAAAAACAGTTTGTGAGAGACTGGGGTTTCCGTGAATGCGTTATATCCATGAAAAAAGTGAGTAGAAGCTGCTGGTTGCTACAGGAGAGCAGGTGGACCGAGGACTGGGAACAGCTGTCGTCTTACAGGCGCACGCGCCACGCAACCGCACCCACATTTTTACATCACCCTCTGCATTTCACCTTTTTACCTTCCACTATCATCTTTATCAAATCGACTATTCGCAACGGTCAGCAAGACCAAACATGACGCTCACCGGCGACATGAAGGTTGATCTAGGGTGTCCAGTGGTGTCCAGATAGTAAGAACGAAAAATCAGAAGATGCTTCTTCGTTCAAAAATGTTCGCGAACAAGCGAGCAAAATGCAATTTTAAGATGTTGGGATATTTTGAAAACTGAAAAATTTCAAAATTATACGAGATATTGAGAATTAGTTGAATTTTCGAAATTGCTTTAATTTTTGAAAAGGGTGACATTTCCGAATTTTCAAATTTTGACGGATTTATCAATGTTTGAGAATTATAAAAAATTTTATTATTTTTTGAAATCGTCGAAATTTTTAGGATTCTAAAAAATTCTTGGATTTATCAAAATTATGGAGATATTGAAAATTTGACTCATGCTCGGAATTTCAGAATAGTCAAAATTTTCTAAATTCTCGAAATTTCAAAAACTGAAGTTTTTCAAAATTGCACACGATATTTAGAACTACTGAAATTTTTAAAATTGCTTGAATTTTTGAAAATGTTGAAATTTTCGAATTTTTAAATTTAGACCGATTTATATATGTTTTAGAATTATGAAAAATTAATAATTTTTTTAAATCGTAGAAATTCGCAGAATCCTGAAGTTTCAAGATTTACAAAACGCTTAAAAACTTTAAAAGTTGAAAATTCGCATAACTTTGAAATTCTTGAAATTTTTCAATATTATGGAGATACTGAAAATTCACCTCATTCTTGAGATTTTAGAATAGTCAAAATTCTCGAAATCCTCGAAATTTCGAAAAATGAAGTTTTTCAAAATTACACACGATATTTAGAACTACTGAAATTTTCGAAATTGTTTGAATTTTGTAAATTGCTGAAATTTCCGAATTTTCAAATTTTGACGGATTTATCTATATTTTAGAATTATGAAAAAATTTATAATTAAATCGTCGAAATTTTAAGGATTCTGAAAAGTTTTAAAATTCACAAAACTTTTAAAAATTTCAAATGTTGAAAATTCGCATAAATTTTCAAATTCTAAAAATTTTTCAAAATTATGGAGATATTGAAAATTTTCCTCATTCTCAAAATTTCAGAATAGTCAAAATATTTAAAATTCTCGAAACTTGAAAAACTGGGGAATTTTTCAAAAATTTTAAGATTATCTATATTTTCAACATTCTTAAAATTCTTAGACTTTCAGAACAATCAAAATACTCGAAATTCTTGAAACTTTGAAAATCATCAAAATTTCAATATCTTTAAAATTATCAAAATCGTGAAAATTATAAAAAATTTTACAATTTTTCACAAATTCCAAAATTCTCAATGTTTTTGGAATTCCTAAATGTTTCGCGATTTTTCAATGATTAAAATATTTGAAATTTTCGAAAGTTTGAAAATTCTCATAATTATCCGAAATTTCATAATTTTCTAAATTATGCATATTGCATGCATGCACGTTGATTATGAACGAAGTAGTCAGTCTTTTCTTTACTGGTCTTTTTTCTCTGGATAAGGAAAAGCCTGCGTATTTATCGACGTTATAGGAGCGATACATCGGCACCCTGACATTATCTCCTCGTTTTTATTGTATGGGTACCTGGTGGCACGCGCCCTGCGCTATAGGCCAACAGCTGCTTTTCTCCTCTCGCTTGGCTCGCGAACTTCTTCGAGGCGGAATGAGAAGGAAGATGTCGAAAAAGCGAGAGGCAAATAAACGCACCTTGCCGGAGCAGTGAGACGCGTGCCGTCAGCTTTCAAGATGTGGATATCGACATCTTTCTTCTCGCCCTTCTTGCCCTTCTGGCTCTTGCTCTGTCTGGCCATTGCTCCCAAAGAAACAACCTCGACTTGATCATCTTTTCACATCAATTCTTCCTACATTAGTCAACTCGCATTGTATTTTGAGAATTTAGAGAATTTATGAAATTAATAAATTTATGAAACTTATGAAATTTCCGAAAATTATGAGAATTTCAAGAGTTTTCAAAGTTTCGCAGATTTCAATCATTTTGATTATTGTAAAATTTGGCAAATTTGGGGGATTTCGTAAATTTTAAGAATTTTCAAAATCTCGAGAATTTTTCAATTCACGAAAATTTTTAGAAATTTTACAGTTTGAGAATGTTAAGAGCATGGAAATTTAAAAAATTTCAAGAATTTTAAGTATGTTAATTTTTCTGTAATTTATACAATTTTAAGAATTTCGAAAATTTTGGCAATATAAGTAATCTTGAAATTTCTGAACATTTTGAGAATTTTGAAAGATTTGAGAATGTTGACAGTTTCGAGAATTTTGAATATTTGGACTATTGTGAAATTCAGCAAATTTCGAGGATTTTATAAATTTTAAGGATTTTGAAAATCTTAAGAATTTCCAAATCGACAAAAGCTTTCGGAATTTACACAATTTTTAGAATTTTATCGATTTTGAAGATCCTGCAAATTTAAAAAATTTTCGTTTTCGAAAATTTCGAATATATTTCGATTATCCTGAAGTTTTTAAATTTTTGATAATTTCAAGACTTTGACAATGTAGGTAATCTTGAAACTTTTGAAAAATTTCAAAATCTTGAAAGACTCGAGAATGTTGAAAAATGAAAATGTTGGGAATTTTTCAAATCGTCAGATTGAAAAAAAAATTTTTCTCACTGTATGAGAATTTCAAGAATTTTCAGAGCACTATTTGAAATGAGCACTGATTCGCAGTGAAACTCGAACTCACTGACGATCAGTGACTAAAGATTCAGATTTGAGGAGTGAAGCTTCTTATTTATGAGGTATTTATTATTATTCATCCAATTTTAGGCTCAATCGATTTTTTACGAACGTTTTTGACAAGTTTCTAACATTTTTGGAAATTTTAAACAATTTGTTCACGTGATACTCGAAAAACTGTCTGCAACAAGTTTTCGATTCTCAAGGGTATTTTCGAATATTTTCACAAATTTCAGTCGTACATAATATTTCGTGTTAATCGAAAATTTTTCATCAGTTGAGCAATTTTTTCTCTACGATATCTGCTTGCGCTCTTTGCATGTGCAGATCCGGCCCTGAAAGAACGATAAATCCGAGAAGAGAGGTGAGTCAGAGGTGAAAATCGATCGCGGCGGCTCAAAGATCGCGCCTATTAACTAACAATGGGTCTGCTTGAAAAACCTGGAATGTCGCTAATGAGACGCTCGCGGAAAGAAGAGCTCCGCGTGTGCACCGAGACCGAGAAATCGCGAAGAAACGCACGTTTTCCCATTCTCGCTTCCGCGAAATCGATGCGCGTTATTATCGACTATCTCCCCGAAATACGTGACAATCGCTGAATTATAAGTTCGTTCGTTGCACATTCGCGATATCGCACGCATAACAAATCGCCTTGGATCTGGAGGAGCGGTACTGCACGCGAGATTTGCGTGCGAGTCATCGTGGGAACTGCTCTAGTATAATATCTTGCGGGAGAGCGCGGGTTAGCAGAATTAGTATTTGTTCAGTTGCCAGAACAATGGCGCCGACTGTTGGCGAGCGTTCTGCAAGGATGCCGCCAAGATCGCCGGCTCAGCAACTCTACGACTCTCATCTTCATCCAAAAAGTTTCCTACGTTTCTGGTTTCTAAACGTAGATCATGTTTCCGGGTGAAAAAATTTGCGAGTATATTTTTTTATTCAAGGCCCGCGAGAAATATGTAATTTCATGGCCCTGCTGAACGAGTGATGAACTCGACCCCTGCTGAACGAGTGATGAACTCGTTCGCCCACTATTGGGCGAATAAGCTGTTCGCCCACGCTCATCTTAACGACCTATAGCTATTTACTCACGCACGCTCAGTTTAGCGACGATAATGAAACAAGATGGCGGACGAATTATTACAAAACTGTGTATTGCTGCAATGTTTTTGTTGTTGTTTACAAAAGTGTCGAATACAGGCATAATCAATCCCGATGAAAATCAAAGCAACGAAAGGGTTAATTAATTTTTAACTCCTTAAAGTACGAAGTAAAGCTCTAAGGGAGATTGTTGCATCAATCAATCAGGTAACCCATTATTTCCCTCCCTCTCAGCAGGGCCGTGAAATTACATATTTCTCGCGGTTGTTGAATAAAATACTGTGTGCTACTGTTGGTCGAAATAGGAGATTCCACTCGCGTGTTGCCACACTTGCTACGCTCGTGAGGCAATCTCCACACTCGAGGAATCTCCTCTTTTTACCACTAGTCGCACAATATACTATAAATAGTTTTATTTTGGGAAAATCCTTAATTTGGCGGGGGCATGTTTCGTTTGCGAAATGCGAAATATCGGAAGAGAAAAAAAGATGAGAGGAGTAGTTCCGAGCATGTCGGCGCAGTAGGACGAGTAACAGGATAGGCATAAAGTGGCGGCCGATGAGCACTGCATTGCATATCCCAGCGTTTGCGGTGTCTCGGCCGTTATCGACCTGTCACACCGACCAATGCAGGGACGTACGTGTATGCATATGTTTGCCTAAATTGCACATGCGATCGAATGACGATTGCAGTTGGCATCGCAACGGCAGGAAAAGATAAAGACGGTACTCAGTTTTCTCAATGGTTCTGCCTCATTTGATTATTAGGGCTTCTCCACCTGTATGGCAGTGAAAAGTGAACATATTTTTTGATTCTTTGAGAATTGAATTCTTAAAGAACTGGTTTTCTGATAAAAGGATGAGATTAAAAAATTTTGCGGGTAGAATAGGAACATCGAGGAGTGTACAGGATTCCCTAAAGTCAACGTAATAGAAAAAAAGCATAGATTTACCATCACGTTCTGAGACAATTTTTCTTTTGACATTTTCCGAAATTCACAGATTGACGTAGACTGAATGTTGAATATTTTTAAAATTTACAGCAGTCGACCGAATCATGTGAAGTATTTTGAATTTTTCGGAATTCTGGGACTTTTTGAAATTATTCAAATTTGTTGGAGTTTGGGAAATATCCGAAAATTTTCGAATTTCAAAAATTTGAACTTTTTTTTACAATTTGAAAGATGTAGGATTTTTTGGATAAGTTTGAAATTTTTGCAGTTTTTAAATTTTAATTTGAAAACATTGAGAAACTTTGTTGCAATTTTTGGTTTCTTGAAATTCCGAGAAATTTGGGCACAGGTTTGAAATCTTTCAAAATATCATGTAAGTTGAAAGTTTTTTTGGGACTCGAAAAATGTGCAATTCACGCGAGAGGCTGAAAATTTGGAAATTGTTGGAAAAATAAAAAATTTGTTTCAAAATTTGTTAATTGTGAAAATTATTCTAAATCGCAAATTTTGAAAATTCTCGTGAGAATCTTCTTATCAGAAAAATGTACAATCGACACCAAGAATCGAAAAAATTATGGAATGACTCCAAAATTTGAAACACATCAAATTTTCTTCCAAATCGGAATAATTTGCAATTGGCCCAAAATGTTAAAAAATTTTGAATCCGTGCAAAAATCCAAACATTTTTCAAAATTCAAAAATCATCAAGATCTCCAATAAATTGCGAATTGTTTGAATAATAATAAAAAATCCCTTTTCTTGCAGAAAGTTGTAAAATTTTGAATTGTAACGGTTCTCCAAAAAATTCCGGATTCTACAAACTTCCAAATTACTCAAATTTTGTCAACTATTTGCATTTTTCGAAAAATGTTGAAAAATGCACAACAGTCACAAAATTCAAAATTTTGCAAAATTTTGCAAACGAAGCTAAATTTGGCGACAGAATATCAGAAAATTTTGTATTGAACAAACAACAGCAGAAATTCGAAAACTGATGTAAAGTTCAAAAATTTGAAACATTCAATATCGAATAACATTTCTTCTTCAATCATAACTTCGATAATAATAACATTTGAAATTTTGTAAAATGCCGAAGAAAAAATCGTCTCAAACAGAATTTTATGGGGAACCCATGGGTTTCCACTGTGAATATACGGTGACATTAGAACACCCTGCATTTTTTTGTTCTTTGGTCTCCAGCGTGCCTCAGTTTAAAATTGAAAATAGATCTAGAGATCAAACTCAGCACTATAATACACAAAAACACACAATGAACTATAAAAAAATGTTCTCCCAGGGAGTACATTAAATTAAGTGACGATCACGAGAAGCGTGCAGGAGTAATAAGGACTAAGTGAATAAGGGATGCTGCTGGTTTGACATTTAGACGCGTGGCATTTGACTTCCCCTTTCGTGAGGTCGAACCTTTTTAAACAGCATCGCCCCCGTCCCCAGACACGAGCACAATTTCCTATAATCGTCGTGCTACAACAGCAGGGGGCTGTTGTCGTTACAGAGTACATCTCCCGCCTTTCCGGATGACATAATATACCGTCATCTCGCCCTTGTGTGTGCTCTTCCCACACAATAAGTGACTATTACGATAAAAAAGCCTCCCCGCTGTCGCGTCGAGGGTGCTTTACCTGCACTGGCCACAAATATTTACCGCCGTCGACCTTGCGGTGATCATATTCTATACTTGTGGGAGATAAATGTTATGGGTGTTTGAGTGTAGAAAAAGGACAAATCACCGAATTTATCTCTTGAGGGAATTGACAAATTGTGGAATTAGGAAAGGGGAAGGGAAAATACCTGGGAACAGGAGGTATGAAGGATTTGAGGATTTTTTTTTAATGTTGGGAAATTTGTTACAATTATAAAGAACTTTTCGGAATGATACAGTCATTTTTGATAAAATTAATTGTAATACCCAATATTTTCGAATAATTTTTAGGTAGAGTGTCCAGATAGAGAGAACGAAAAGCTGGGATATGATCAACCCCCCCCCCCCCTCTCCGTCGCTAAATTTGCAGTATTTTTGAAATATTTAAAAATCACAAACTTCTAAAATGCCCACAAATTTAAAATGTGCAGAATTTTTAAAATTCAAAAAATTCCTAAAACGTTTAAAATTCTTATGAAATTCCCCTTAACTTGAGGGTTATTTTGACCACTCTCAACCGTCAAGTTGAGAGTTAACCCTGTTGAGAGGAATTTCCGTAAGAGCCTCTAAAACTGGGACTGAAAATCTTTTTAGATCAAAATTATTCGTGCTCGAGTCGATTCGTCGTTTTGAACAGAAACGGCTGGTCTTCTCTGTTCGGAACGGTACTTTCGGAAGGCTGTGCCACGCGTTTCGTAGCTGAAAATGCTCTCTTGATCTCGGCCAACATCTTGCGCTGCGAGCATCAGGTACGAAAACGCGTGTGTGAGTTGAATACGTGCTCGGCACCTGCTACCGCCGATGAAAAAACGAAACGCCGCCGCAGGCCGCAGGTTACTCCAACGGCACGAGCCAACTCGATCGTTTTATTTTCGGTTTCAGACTCATATTTGCCCGATATCTCTACGTAATACACCAACCGAGCACGCGCCACTTACGTCAGACCAAGCTCCCTTTCCGCGACTTACCCGCTATGGAAATATATTCACGCTTCACGCACGTGGTCCGGATTTTTTCCGAATTCATTTTTTCATTATTTGTCAAGTTCAATCTGGAGTGGGTTTGAATTGGGTCTTGGTTGGGTTGGAACGAAGGTATTAGGATGTGAAATTTAAAATGAAATTTGAAAAAAAATTGAGTGTTTTTGTCATAAAAATAACCCTAGTGATTCTAGTTTTTATAAAAACCTTATAAAAAGTTTTTATACAAATTTTTGTAAGGTCAGTTTTATGAAAATTTTATAAAATTCGCATTTTTTATGCAGTGGTTTTATAAGTTTTATAAAAAAAAATTTTTTTATAACAATTTTTTTTCAACGTTTTTAAAAATATGCAAAAATTGTTCTAACCTTTTTTAGATCATTTTGCTAATGTACATACCATTTTCCATCAGCTTATGAGGCTCTAGCTCAAATTTCGTTTCGGAAGAAATTAAAAAATTTTTTGGAGGCAGCGGGATTTGAACTTGCGACCTTTGCATCAGAAATCCGATAGTCAACTTTCTCTTTCTTGTTCATCAAATTTATGTCAATTTGGATGCTTATTTTCAATTTGAGTTGAAGAATTTTCAAATCCTATAAAATCATATGTTTTTGCGTTTAATTGCTAAAAAACGTTACGAACATGATTTTATTTTCCCTTGTGTAACAAAAACGTATCAAATATTACTATAAGAGGATTTCCTCATATCAGGAAAGTTTTTTTGATAAAAATATGCAAATTTTTATACAAATCGCGAAGTTTTCATGAAAATGAAAGTTTTATAAGAAAATTTAGAGGCTTCCGATTGTTTTGATAAAAAAACAGATGAACTGTATAAAAATGTGGACGGATTTTATGAAAAAATGTTTTTTTATAAAGTTTTTATAAAACCACTTTATAAAAATCGAAAATTTCATACAACATTCATAAAATTGACCTTATAAAAAAACGAATTTTGATAAATAATTCACTGATTTTATAAAAATTTTGCCTGTTTTTATAAAAACTACCATCACTAGGGAAGTAGAATTAAAATTGAATTTATGAATAAATTTATAGAATTAGAAACTCCAAAATTACAATTTTATACAAAATTTAGGAATTTTGGAATAGTTCGAAACTCTCGAAAATTGAAAAATTTTTGAAAATTCAGAGTTTCCAATTTTTTTGATTCTAAAAATTTTTTCAATTTGAAAAGTTCAAGTGATTCGGAGAAACCGAAAATGTTGGCAATTTCTAAAAATTTTGAAGATTACGAAAGTTCAGGAAGTCTCGGAAAAGTATGAAAATTTTGTAATTTCGCAAAGCTTGTGAGTGTGTGAGTGTGTCAAAATTTGAGAATTCCGAAATGTCAACACTTTTAGTGATTCGAAAAATTATATTAATTCTGACAATTTTAGAAATTCCATAAACTTTGAAAATTTCGAAGATCTCGCAGTACAGACATTTCTGAAACTTTGGAATTTTTATGAAGAATCTAAGAATTTTGAAAAATCGGAGCATTTAGAGAATTTTGAAAACTTTGTAAAGTCCAGAAATGTCGGAAGTTACAAAATTTATGAAAATTCATAGAATTTCAGAAATTTCCAGAGTTTCAAACATTGCGTATGTCTTCAAAGATTCAAGTATTCCAAAAAATCGGAAAATTTCCAAAAACTTTAGAAGTTTCACGAATTTGGAAAATTTCAAAAATTACGAGAATATTACAAATTTCAGAATTTTTAAAAATCAGGAGAATTTCAAAAATTACAGGAATTGCAAAAATTACAAGAGTGTAAAAAATTACAAGAATTGCAAAAATTAATTTTGAAAATGCCAAGAACTTCGAAAATTCGGAAACATACTTATTTTTTGAAAACCCCTCCCGAAAATTTTTTCTGCGTGCGCCCCTGATGCTGATGTATATAATTAGATTATGATTAGAAATTCATTATTTTTAATAATTTTTGTAGTCTAAAAATTGCTTTTGAATTGAGTTTGAATACATTTGAAATATTTCGAAAATTGGACCAGAATTGGGTCAAGACGCGCATACATCGTTCCATCGTAAAAAAATGCAGAAACATCATACTACATATCACTTCCACTAATCTCTCCTTCCACGGCATAATTTTCTCTATAATCCAAGAACACAAAAGAAGAAGAAAAAAAACTCTTCAGGGGCGATAAAAGTCAATGGAAACAGCTTTCCGATGTTCGGGGGAGAGATTTTATTATCGGGCAGTTATCGTTTAGGGGAAAAAAATGTGTAAGAGAATGAGAGTAGGCGCGGCCGAACGAAAAAGGCAACTAGTTACAGACGGCTTTTCTCAGGTCAGCTGTATCTACTTGGCTGATAATAAATATCCATTAATGCAAGGGAAACGCGAGGGGAAAGGGTATTTATCACATCACGCACGAGCGAGGCAAGGCAAGGCAGATGATTCGAAAAAGAGATCCAGCTGCCTGCGATGAGTCGACGATAATCCTAGCTTGCAGGAGCCTCAAGAATTACCTTTCGCGACCGACGAAACAAACAGCGACTTCATTTACGTATTTTTCATGCGCGAAATCGTTACATCTTCAGAAGCTTTTGCAAGAACAGTGAATCGCAGCTTGGATTTGAGATTTTAGAATTTCAGAAGAGTAATTGTATAGAATATGAAAATGGCAACGTCCGAAAAATTCAGAAGTTCAAGGGTTTGGATATCAGGATAAAAAATTCGAAAAATTCGAGAATCCAAAAATGTGTACTATTGCAGTAGTATCCGATGCTGTATATCAAGTATACTGAAGTTTTATACTGCTTTCCATCAAAATGATCATCATTTCGCATGAAAACGAGTTGAATTTTGTCGTGTGCATAGCAGCTTTTGCCAGCTCGGATGACTATTTGTCATTCTGATCAAGGAAGCGCTCTCTTTGTTCAAAAAGAACGCACAAATAACGAAAAAGAGGTCAAACCTCCTCGTCAGCACTTTTTCCTTCATCACGACCATTCTTGGGACACGGTTATAGTATATATCGCAATCAAGGCACGAGCGACACATTTACACGCGATCTCGAACTTCATTGCAGCTCGAGATTAGACCATACAACAAAGAAACCTGGTCGGAACTCGTCCAATGTATGGTATTTTGTAAAGATTGATACCATGTACCAGTTTTTATATTCTGAGACGATTTACACGGTTTAGACAAGGTTCTTTCTTATTAGGTTGAATTGGAAAATCACTAATGATATGAATCTCCATTTTTCAAGTTTCACATCGTAAAAACAAGAAGATGGTGGATAGAATGATGAAGAAGTTCAACTGATTAATCATTATTCTTGAAATTATTCAAATCATTAATCACTTGATTATAAAAAACTGGAGGGGTCTTCTGGTGATTTTACTGATTATTTTTTGGAACTGTCAGTCGTTGGATGAAATATTACTAATTGAATGGTAAATCACCGAATCACTCTTTTATTTATTGGTATTCTACTATTTTTTTCGTCAACTTGCGAAGTTCCCCTAGTGATTCTAGTTTTTATAAAAATTTTTATAAGGTCGGTTCTATAAAAGTTTTATAAAATTTACATTTTTTATAAAGTGGTTTTATGAAATTTTTATGAAAAAATGTTTTCATAAAAAATTTTTTCAACATTTTTAAAAATATGCAAAAATTTTTCTAACCTTTTTTGGATCATTTTGCTAATGCATATACCATTTTCCATCAGTTTATGAGGCTCTAGCTCAAATTTCGTTTCGAAAGAAATTTAAAAATTTTTTGGAGGCAGCGGGATTTGAACTTGTCACCTTTAAATCAAAAATCCGATACTCAACTTTCTTGTCCATTAAATCTATGCCAATTTAAATGCTTATTTTTAATCTGAGTTGCAGAATTTTAAAATCCTATAAAATCATGTCTTTTTACGTTTTGTAATTGCTAAAAAACGTTACGAACATGATTTTCTATTCCCTTGTGTAATAAAAACGTATCAAATATTACTATAAGAGAAGTTGCTCATATCAGGAAAGTTTTTTTTTTTTTTTTATGAAACTTTTCATACAAATCGCGAAGTTTTTATGAAAATAAAGGTTTCCTAAAAAAATTTTAAGGCTTTGAATTGTTTTCATGAAAAAATTAATGAATTTTACGAAAATTTTGACAGATTTTACAAAAAAAATTTTTTATTAAGTTTTTATAAAACCACTTTAGAAAAATCGAAAATTTTATAAAACTTTTATAAAATCGACCTTATAAAAAAACGAATTTTCATAAACAATTCACTTATTTTATAAAAATGTTGCCTGCTTTTATAAAAACTACAATCACTAGGGTCCACCAATTAGATAGTAGATCACTGAACTATTAATTGAATTAGTCCAAATTTCACTGATTCAACGAAAAGAAATAATAATTATGGATATGATTTTTTCTAAATCTCTCATTATCATAATTTTTTTTCATTTTATTTTGTTTTTCTACCATTGCAATTGTTCCTCTGATTTCACAATTCAAATGTTCTCCCAAAGATAGAAACACAATTATATCTGATATTTCTCTCTTTTCGAGAATCAACGATTCCAATGTACTGGGCTTGCAAGCACGCTCGCAAGCGCAAAGCTGATGTGTCCGTGCAAGCGCGTAACACATTCACAGGTCCTCTTCTGGTCCTCCTCTCTCTACTCTATTCTGCTATTCTGCAACGTTCTCCGCAGCTCGGCCGGAGTTAAATCACCTAGCCCGTCGCGCAGATCAATACCTGGAGACCTCGCTTTTGCCTCTCTTTGCCTCTCCCTCTCCCCTGCCGCAGACCTCCGTCCTAGGTAATCTGCATATAATTTATCTGCCTCCTCTTTCTAGTTCCCAGACACCTCCTTCTAATGTGTTTCTGACTTGCAGCCTCCTTTTATCAATTCTATCATAGCCAAACTTGCACGATTTTGTGCAAATTAGTTGCGGATCTCTGAGGGTGGTTTTGGGGATTTTATTTCTGCTGTTCTCTAAATCTAAATCAGTGAGACAATGACTCATGGGGAAATGAGTGAAATCGATTGTGCAGTCAGTCAGAATTCATTTATTCTTAGTATCATAGATGTTTTGAATACATTTAATTGATTATACTATTCGAGATGAATTTTTAAGCAAAACTGAACTGATTTTAAAAATAAGGACGAAAATTCTGTGGTTAAAAAATTTTCAAAAGTTCCGAAGTTCTAATGTTTCAATGAGTTCTTCCAAAATTCTAGAGAGCTTTCGTGATACTTCATCAATTAGTTATTTACGTACGTGACTCCGAAGATATAATAATATGTAGAGACATGGTAATAGTTGAAGAAAATTTCGGAAAATTCGTACCAGTGTAGGTATTTTTGAACATTTTCGGAAATGTTCATGAATTCCCAAAGATTTTCGGCGCTGTACATGAAATGTCTCTGAAAATAAGAAATCCTTTTTCATCATTCAATTGGATTTGAAGTTTCAGAATGTTGACAAAATTTTGAAACTTCCCTGTAATTATTGATTATATTTTGGAGAAATTTTCTGATTTTCTTTTTTAATTTTCTGATCATTTTCGCGGGAAATTGACAAATCGTTCCGAATTCGAAGCCATTTTCTGATTTCTCAGAAAATTTTATTGACTCAAATAATACATCCAGCACTTTGAGAAAACTTATTGTATTGGAAAAATTGGCATTTTAATTGACAGTTGCGAAAATTTCCCTCGTCGTCAATGTTCGTCAAAAATACGCCTGGACGTGCAGTTTTTCCGTTTTTTTCGTAATACTTAATGTATAAGCGAGAGTCGAAGAGAACTCAGCGTCTGGTGATTCCGAAATCGAGAGCATTCCGAAGGCTGGCGCAGCTTCCAATAAGTTATTAAAAAACGGCAGCTGCTCCTATCGAGATCCTGGCGAGAGATTGCTCCGCTTTTTTCGAAATTCACCTTTCGAGAAAGCCCCGCATTCGTGGCATTCAATTAGTAGCCGCTTCCCCAGGCTCGATTATTATTATAGCACTAACTGCGGGAGATTCTACGAGATTTTATATCCTCTTCATTCATTTTTCGTTTCTTTTCCATTAATTTATCACAATGTGCTAAGAATAACTGCTATTTCGATGGTATTATCTCCTGAAAAAATTTTCCTAATAAACGGTACATTTTTGATAAACTTTTCATGGTTGAATTATTAAAATTTTAATTGATCCTTGTAGTGGTGCAGTTACTTAGTACTGAGTTGGTGGAATTTCACGAACTGAATAAAAAATTAGTAGAATTCCAATTAATAAATTAGTGAAATTTCATCACCGACTGAACAATCAGTAAATATTTCACTAATGCGACAAGTGATATTTTCACTGATTTCTTTAGTAGTTCGATAATCTACTGTTAGGTTTGTGGAATTTTTTAATTAAGTGGAATTCTGTTATTTCAGAAAATTATTTTATAATCTGCTATCGAATTAGTGGAATTTAATCTAGTGATCGAATAATTAGTGGATATTTTACTGTAAAAATCAGTTGGATTCGTACTTCTAAAATTAATAACTATAATGACTTCGCCAAATAAATCGAAAATGGAAATTTGAAAATAAAAAAAAAATGAAAATGCCAAATTGTGCAATCGGCAATGTTTTCAGGACAATCAAAATTAAATAATTGAAAATTTTTTGTTTCAGATGGGAGAAGCTGGAACCTGATGGGAACGAGTGAATTATTAGAGTGAGTAGATACATCGATTTTTATATTATGCCATAATTTCCCAGTGAAAAATTATTTACATTACCGTTATTTACGTTAAGAGGTTAAAAAAATAATAATCAAACCTCCAAAAACTATTACCATTCATGAGCACGAGAATTTGAGAAAAAATATTCAGCTGCAAACAATGTAGATTGGAACGCATCTTTTGCGGAAAAATCTATTCCCCCTTATTCAGTATAATGCACGCAATTACGTTCATTATTCAATTGCTATAATAGCCGAGCGGACTATCATTTAGTTATTATCGACCACGCTACTGAATAATTTAGTTTAATCGTTGTATCGCGAGCGCGACTGATAAAATTTTATAGACCATTTCGCGCATTGTGTCTCAAAACGATGAATAAAATCATCGCAGCAATAACAGGATGAATAAGAGCGTCTTAAGATTCGAAAAAAAATTACAATGAACACTGTAACATAAAAACAGAGAAAAATAGAACCAAATTTCGGTTCCGGAATCGAACCGAGTGAACTAATGCCAGGTCTGGACTAAACTGATGAATGAATTAGTAAAATTTTCACTTATTAAATGATTAGTTCAGTAATCTATTATTTGGTTACGATTAAATGATTAACAGATATTTTACTAATACGATTAGTGACATTTTTGCTCATCTCATTAATCGTTCAATTAGTTATTGTTAAATTAGTGGAATTTTTTCTTGACTGAATGCCATTCTAACAAAGCTTATTTATTCAACTCCCGCGAGAAATATGTAATTTCGTGACCCTGCTGAGAGTGGACGAAATAATGGATTACCTGATTGTTGTCGTATGGCATGCGAGTGATGAACTCGTTCGCCCACTAGTGGGCGAATAAGCTGTTCGCCCACGCTCATCTTAACGACCTATAGCTATTTACTCACTCACTTAACGACCTATAGCTATTTACTCACTCACGCTCAGTTTAGCGACCGTTTACGCACGGTTGAAAATATTATGACATACAAACCAGCTCCGTGATTAATAAATATTGCAATAATTCCTCCGTTACATTAAACACTATTTTACACTGTTTTACATCCGAAACAAGCTAACTCAGCGATTTTCAATAAATGAAAACACGATGCGGGAAAGAATAAGATGTTATGATTTTGACAATATGGGGTATCGTGAAATGTTTAGTGGCCAACACGCAGAGGTGACGCCATTTTCAGATCTCGGGCGGATACCTAGACATACCGTCTGGATCTCAAAATGGCGGCACTAGCTTGAGTTGGCCACTTGATACAACAAGTATTTTATCAGAACTCGGAGGGCGACAGTTGCGTCAATCAATCAGGTAACCCATTATTTCCCCCCCTCTTAGCAGAGCCGCGAAATCACATATTTCTCGCGGTTGTTCAATAAAATATTGTGTGCGACTATTGGTCGAAAGAGGAGATTCCACTCGCGTGTTGCCACACTCGCTACGCTCGTGCGGCAATCTCCACGCTTGAGGAATCTCCTCTTTCTCCCACTAGTCGTACAATATACTATTTCTCGTGGAAACAGAAGCTTATCGAAATGACATTTTCCGGACATTTATATCGGTTATCCGAAATCCTACGAGTTTAGAATTTCCAAAAATGTTCTGGAATTATTTTTGTCAAACGACTCGAAAAATCTTTAGAAACCCACAAAAGTTTTTTAAAATGTTGACGAATTATCGTTTATCCAAAATTGAATAGTATGATGTATAATAGCTTGAATTTGTTGCTTTATAGAGCGAAAATTGACTTGGAGAAGTTGATGAAAAGAGAGATATAAAGGCGTTGCAGCAGGGCAGGGTAATCCACGCTTCAACCTGTAGCATAGAAAATCGCGCAGTAATTGTAAGATGCGCGATATGGCCAGCACTCCCGCTCGGCAGTGCGCACTGCAACATATGCATGCTTACATAGTGGCGAAGAGCGTGGAAGATATCTTCGCGTGGATTCCCCGCCAAGATAAAAAATGCGAGATATACTAAGAAAGTTGCAGAAACGTTGTGTGTTGGTATGACCGATTCTCTCATTTTGAATTGGTCAAAATTCGGCTATTTGAATTGGTCATCGTTTTTTTGGTTACTCGAATAGTCATTTCACTGCAGTAGATTATACACTTGAAAATAGTCGAATTTTACTATTTTATAAGTCATTTTCTAACTAATTAGAATCAATAGTCGATCCTTAGACTTGGGGTTGCCACTTCTTCGGTTTAAAATGTTTGGTTTCTGTTTAAAATGGTTTCGGTTAAAAATTTTTAATTTTCTTACAATTTTCAAAAATCTGGGATTTTTTGAAATTTTTAAACTACTTAAATTTTCGAATCTTACAGAATTTTTTCATATTTTCGAAATTGAAAAATTTTTTTGAATTTCAAAATCATCGAAAGCTGAGAATCTTTCAGAATCAGCATTATTTGGAATTCTCAAACTCTGTTAATTATCGACATTTTTGAACTTTGTAAATAATTTTTAAATTATGAAATTATATCGTATTTTTTGAAATTTGAAACATTTTGTGAAGTTTTTGAATATTTCAGAATTTTTTCAGTTTTCCAGATTTAAATATTTCTTGAAATTAATAAAATCTCACAAAATTTTACTATTTTTATTTTATTACAAAAATTTTGCGAATTTCGAGATTTTTCGAGATTTCCATGAACTTCCGAAATTGAAGATTTTTCTAATTTGACAGTTTCGGAAATTGCATGCATTTCAATAGTTTGAAACATATTACAAAATATATAACATGTACCATATGTATTTCATTGTATATAACATATTTCACGAATTCTGCAAATTTTTGAATTTTTAAACATTCGACAATTTTGATTTTTTAAAGATTTTTTAATTTCCGCAAATATTGACAATTCAAAAATATCTGACTATTTTGAAAAGTAATTTCCAATTTTTTCATATATTTATAAATAATTTGAAATTTTGGTAATTTTGAAATTTTTAATAATTTTGACAATTCAGATAATTTTTAAAAACTTGAAAATTCAGGAATTCCTAAAAATTCCAGAAAATTTATAAATATTGAGTAGTTTCAATATTTACGAAATTTTTAGGTTTTAGAAAATTGTAAAAAAATTTCAAGACTTTTATAAACTTTCCCAACTCTGCAAATTTCCAAAATTTTCATAATTTCGGAGTTGTAAAAAAATATAGAGAATTTTTAAAGATTCGACAACTCTGTGTAGGTTGAAAAAGTCAGGTACTTTGATAATTCAAACTCGAGTATTTAGTAGTTTGAAACACTGTCAGGTTACTAAATTAATAATTTCATTTTTTTTAAATCATCGACCTGTACCTATTCCAGTTTCAATACCAGTTCAGAAATGCATAAGCAAATCCACCTTTATTTTAAGTTAGTACAGTAAAATTAGGCTGAAATCTATGTTGAAGATCGGAATTTTCCGGAACAAGCTGAAATTTTAGGGTTTGTTAGAAGACCATGAAAGATGAAATTTCCCAAGTTTTCGACCTCCAACCCCTTGCGGTTTTTCCTCTACCTTTATTTTAAGGGGTGAGTTAGTTTTTCGCGTTTTTCTTGCTTATTTTTGAAATTAGCAGAAAAAGTCATGAATACTTTCTTTTAGAGCGTAAAAATCTCTACAATATGATACCTATATATTGATATTTCTTTTCTTAAAAATAAACAAATGGTTATTGTTTATAACAAAAAAATAAGGGATGAAAATGTTTTGACCCGAAACATCTCGGTAACCATTTGCATCAGTAAAAAATGTTTCTAACAAAAGTTGTAGAGCATCTCATTTAAGATAAGTTTCGTTATAACAAATTTTTTCTATTGTTTATATATTCCGATCTGGAATCGACAGAATCGACGCGAAAATATCAACGAAGCGTTGATAAGTGTAAAATACGGTATTTCCGGTTGCACCAAGGTTGTGGTAAAACGAGAAGTCGAGTCTGTGGGGTGCAGAGCTTGAGCTTGCAAGCTCTGAAGCCGATTGGTAGTGGACGGATGTCGAGGACGACAGGTCGAAGGGCGGGAGGGGCGTTCGGGGGTGGCTGTCTGGGGGTGGAAATGGCGGAAGAGACAGAGAAGGCGAGAGTCGGGGTAGTTCCAGTGACGTTTCAGTAGCTTATGTAGAGAAGAGTAGGCGAGCCGAGAGCCAGGTATTGACCCGTTGCTTCCCCGGCTCTGTTACCTGGCAACCGTTTGTACCTAACACACCTTCGAAACCTTGGAGATCTATTCATTCTCTTTTTTTACTCTCCCCTCAAAATCCTCCGCTCCGAGGGATATTATTAAAAGTGATGCGCAATGACGTGGCGCAACATTTGTTTTCTCCTGTGTGACACCAGCTCGTGTGACACGTCATGTGCGCTCAAAAAATTGACAGGAGTGCGATTCTGCGAGATTAATTGAATTTTCGATTGATTTGGAGTTGATTGGAAGAAATTTTGATTTCCTAGGTTGGATTAGGAGAAACACACTAATTATTAGTGAAAAATCAGTAATCGAAAGAAAGAAGAGTCAGCTATTAAAAAGCAGTGGAAAATTACTAATCGCAATAGAAATCCACTAAAAAGATTAGTGAATTTTCACTTATTGAATTGGTGAATTTTCTGTTATATAAGATTAATAGATAGATAATACGATTTTATAAAGTGCATTTAATCGAAATCGCAAATTTTATGGAAGTTTTATAAAATTGATTTTACGAAAGTTTTTTTTAATAATATTAATACATTTATTATTTTTAGTGGTTTAAATAGTGAAGAAATAAACTAATTTTGAGAATAGAATATCTACCAACTATTTGATGGCTACATTGAATTACACTAATTCGATAGTAGCTTACGAAAAAGTAGAATTCATTAATTCGTCAATCAACCAAAATTCGACTAATTCAATAGTAGAGTATTGAACTTCTGATTAGATTAGTCAAAATGTCACTAAGTGCAATAGTGAAATATCTACTAATCATTCGGTTGTCATATAAAATTTCACCAATTTAATGGTAAATTACCGAATCACTAATTCATGTATTCTACACATTTTTTAGTTGAATTGTAGAATTCTACTGAAATTAATGGAAATTTCATTGATGAAACCTGGAAGAGTGCTTGAAATCATTCATTTAAGAGAAGTTGTTATTTCTCTCCTGGGTAAAATGAGTGAAATTTTTACTGATTCAATAAGTCGTTCAGTGATTTACTATTGAATAGTGGAATTCCACAGATCGACTGGAAAATGAGTAGAATTGCAATAAATTAATTAGTAATTTGGTGATCTATCATTAAATTATTGAAATTTCATCAAACGACTAAACAATTCGAATACATTTCATGAATACGATTATGAAAACGAGTGAAATTAAATTGTAACTGATCTTATTAGTAGTTCCATAATCTACTATTGAATGGGTAGAATTTTTCGGTTGACTGAAGAATTAGTGAAATGCTCTTATTTTCGTTCATTCTCCTATTTCTCCTATTTTCGAAAA
>JAPYZK010008157.1:0-10563 GCA_030522785.1 Platygaster equestris
CGAGTTTCGATATCGATCTTTCCAAATATATTTAAATTCGAGTTTCGAAGTCCAAACTTCGAGTTTCGATATAGATCTTACGAAATAAATCGAAAATTTTAGTTTCGATATCGATCTTTCGAACTATGTAGAAAATTTTAGTTTTGAAATCGATTGTTCGAAATATATCGAAAATTCGAGTTTCGACAACGAAACTTTGAGTTTCGATATCTATCTTACAAAATGAATCGAAAATTCGAGTTTTGATATCGATCTTTCTGAATATAATATATAGAAAATTTTAGTTTCGGAATCGATCGCTCGAAATATATCAAAAATTCGAGTTTCGATATCGATCTTACGAAATATATCGAAAATTTGAGTTTCGATATCGATATTTCAAAATAAATCGAAAATTCTAGTTTTGATGTCACTCTTTCGGAATATATCGAAAATTTTAGTTTCGATATCGATCTTTTGAAATATATCGAAAATTAGAATTTCGAAATCGAAACTTCGAGTTTCGATATCGATCTTTCAAAATATATCGAAAATTCGAGTTCCGACATCGAAACTTCAAGTTTCGATATCGATCGTACGAAATAAATTGAAAATTCTAGTTTTGATATCACTCTTTCGGAGTGATATCTAAACTCAAATTTTCGAATATCGAAAATTTGAGTTTAGATATCGATCTTTTGAAATATATCGAAAATTAGAATTTCGAAATCGAAACTTCGAGTTTCGATATCAATCTTACAAAATGTATCGAAAATCCGAGTTTCAATATCGATCATACGAAATATATCGATAATTCGAGTTTCTGCATCGAGCTTTTGAAATGTGTCGGAAATTCGAGCTTCGATATCGTTTTTAGATAATTTAATTCTATATCAAAAATTCGACTTTCGATATCGATTCTAGAGACTCGAAACCAACATTCAGAATAATAATTCTTTCGAGATCGACAATAACCTTCAAGATCGAGATTAACTCTTGCGATCAAGATTTAGTTTCGAAAATTCCAGTTTCGATTCTCGAAAATTTCGAGAATTAAAATAAATTTCCACCATCGAAACTTGAAAGTTCGCGTTTTTATACCTTCATTTTCGAAATCACTTTCCAATAATTATGTCCCAAGTAAAAAAGTATAAGCTCGTTGAAAAATGATGACACTCGTTGCGGAATCGATGAATTAGTGACACTAAATTTATAATCGACGCGTGCGGATTACATCACATCAAAAAACATTTGCGTTGTACAAATATCGAGTATGAAACTTTTCGAGGTCATTTCCGTGAAGAAATGTGTATCTAGTGATGCAATGAGAAAAATTCGTGAGTTATCTCGTACAAGCGTATGTGACCTGGTTATATGAACAAACCCTGAACTTTTTTCACAAATTTCGGACATTAGATTTGTCGATAAAATGTACCACTAGGGATAACCTTTTTTTTGAGTCTCAGGAATTGTTCGTTTATCAATTTTTAATAATCAAATGTATTGATATGGATTTTCAGAGTAAATTAACATCGTGAACATCAATCGATGGGAGAAAATCGAGATTGAAAATCGCAAGTCGAAATTTAATTATTATAGAAACTGTGCAGACAAGGTTATTTCGATTTTTGGATTGAAGATCGAGAATCCATACTCGAAATTCAAGATCGAGAGTTTTTATTAGATATTCCAAGACTGGGATTTTGATGGTCATCGAAAATATCGAATCAGTATCGAATTACGATTTCGATTATTATCAAAAATCGAGATACTAGAGTTCGATATTCTAAACATGATGAGAATCGATATCCAAATTCAAGATTCGAGACACGCTTCTGAATTCGATAGTGTTGGAAAAATGAAGTATCGACATCCATATTTCGAGTTCGAGATTATTCGATGAAAATTGATTAATATCGAATGCGAAGGTGAAATATCGAAGATCAGAATCGAAAAATCAATATTCGAGATATAACCGATTCAGAACAACTTTTCTTCAGATCGCGCTGGAGGAGGACTGATATTCGAGGTGTATCGTTTTCACAATCTATATCGAAATTCGATATATGACTCTTTGAATTTGATAATGTTAGATGAAGAAAATATCGATATCCATAATGCGAGTTCAAGATTCAAAATAGTTTCCAATAATTTCGATTAATATCGAATCCGAAAGTTGAGTATCGAAGATTGGAATCGAAACATCGATTTTCGAGTTTCAATCGATTTAGAACAACTTTCTTTCAGATCGCTGGAGAAGGACCGATATTCGAGATATATCGTTTCCAAAATCGATATCGAAATTCGAGATTCGATATATGACTCTCTGAATTCGATAGTGTTAGAACAATAAAATATCGATATCCCTATTTCGAGTTCGAGATTGAGAATCGTTCCAAATAATTTCTATTTATATCGAATCTCAAGGTTAAATATCGATTATCAGAATCGAAAAATCGATAATCGAAATTCGGTCGATTCAGAGCAACTATTTTCTAAATCGCTAAAGAAGGACCGATATTTGAGATGTATCGTTTTCAGAATCGATATCGAAATTCGAGACATGACTCTCTGAAATCGATAGTGTTAGAAATAATAAAATATTGATATCCATAATTCGAGTTCAAGATTCGAAATAATTACAAATAATTTGGACTAATATCGAATGGAAAGGTCAAATATGGAAGATCAGAATCGAAAGATCAATTTTCGAGATTCAATCGATTCAGAAGAACTTCCTTCGGATCGCTGGAGAAGGACCGATATTCGAGATATATCGTTTCTAAAATCGATAACGAAATTCGAGATTCGATATGACTCGTTGAATTCGATAGTGTTAGAGAAATAAAATATTGATACCCGTAATACGAGTTCGAGATTCAAAATCGTTCTAAATTATTTCGATTAATATTGGATCATAAGGTTAAATATCGAAGATCATAATCGAAAAATTGATATTCGAGATTCAATAGATTCGGAACAAAAACAACTTTTCTTCAGATCGCGGAAGGAGGACCGATATTCGAGATACATCGTTTCCAAAATCGATATCGAAATTCGAGATTCTATATATGACTCTCCGAATTTGATAGTGTTGGAAAAATGTAATATCGATATCCCTAATTCGAGTTCGAGATTCAAAATCGTTCCAAACCATTTCAATCACATCGATTCCCAATGTTGAATATCGAAGATTAGAATCGAAAAATCGATATTCGAGATTCGATCGATTCAGAACAACTTTTTTTCAGATCGCCGGAGAAGGACGCGCACTTTTCGTCGCTGCAACGGAAGGTTCTCTCGTCGCCTTTCGCGCCCCTATCCAATCCGGGCTCATCGAGACCTTGAGAAATTTGGTCAAATACGAAGGCGTCAAGTAAGACACAATTTCTGTCTCCCATAAAATAATTCGCAAAATTGAAAAAAAAAGATTCCATCATGAATTTTGATAAAAACAAAAATTTCAGGAGTCTCTACAGCGGTCTTTCCGCCGGTTTGCAGCGCCAGATGTGTTTTTCCAGTATCAGATTCGGACTTTACGAGAGCGTCAAATCTTTCTACGCCGAAATAGTATACGGTAATTTTTCTTCGCCTCCGATTTCCAGCGTGGACAAAAAAACTACAATTTCGGTTTCGACAACAGGTCACAATTCGAGGAAAAATCTGACACCGAACGTCGGTGTGAAAATCGCCGCGGGTCTTACGACCGGAGCAATGGCGGTTTTGTGCGCGCAACCAACTGACGTGGTGAAAATTCGCCTTCAGGCTGGAAACCACGGGACAGGAACTCTCAGATACAAATCCACTTGGCACGCTTATAAAACGATCGTTATCGACGAGGGCGTTCGTGGACTTTACAAAGGTTAGCACAAAAATTTTTTTGAAATTTTTTTATCAAAGAAAAACATAAATGCCATGGTACCAAAAACTGTTACCACCCATTTACCCGAACGCCTATTTTTCCGAAAGCTGGAGATAACACCGGAAATAACGTTACCGCCTATTTTCCCGAACGTCCATTTGTCCGAAATCTATAGATAATACAGAAAATGACGTTACCGCCCATTTTTCCGAACTTCCATTTCCCCGAAAGTCCGTTTGCCGGAAAGCTATAGATAATACCAAAAACAACGTTATCGCCTATTTTTCCGAAAGTCCTGATTTCCGAAATCTATATATATCATAAAACCAAAAATAACGTTACCACCTATTTTCCCGAACGTCGATCTGCCCGAAAGTCCACATCCCCGAAATTTATACATATTATAATACCAAAAATAACTTTACCGCCTATTTTCTCAAACTTCCATTTTCCCGAACGTCCATTCGCCCGAAAGTTCAAATTTTTGGAATTTCAAAATTGGACTTGGGGGGATTGACCTGTTATCCGAAAGGAAAAAACGTCAATTAGTAAACGAAAGATTTTTTCGGTAAATTTGCAGGGACTTTGCCGAACATTTCGCGAAACGCGATCGTCAACGTGACGGAAATCGTGTGCTACGACATCGTGAAGGAGTCGATATTGCAAAATGGCCTCCTGCAGGACGGGATAATGTGCCATTTCAGCGCGGCCGCGTTGACGGGGCTTTTCACGACAATGGCGGCGACGCCGGTGGACGTGGTGAAAACCCGGTACATGAACAGCGCCGCGGGCGACTACAAAGGCGTCCTGGACGTCGCTTACCGCATGGCGGTCAACGAGGGCGTCCTGGCGTTCTACAAGGGTTTCGTGCCGAGCTTTACTCGGCTCGTCTCCTGGAACATCGTGCTCTGGGTCACCTTCGAGCAGATCAAAATCCAGGTCAAAGACCTCCAACGCGAGAGATGATCGATTTTTCTATAGACGGAAGTATATTTTTGTGTTTGGAGGGAGTTTTTGAGAATACACTTTTTTGAGAAACCGTTGTGCTTTTCTTCAGTTTTCCAGAACACCTGTACCAGTGTCCCGTGGAAAAAAGGAAGACGTTTTGAAAGAGTTCTGAAAGCATTTCGAAACGTATTCCATAAAACGCGTTTTTTTCTTTTCACGAGGTACAAATCATCGACTGGGATATCGCTCTAATTTAAAAAGCCTGCATTTATTCCTATATAACGTTTCCCTCCAGTGTGCAGATTCGTCTCCGCTCTGGCGATAAAAAATATCTTTGCAATGGCGGACAGAAGATGAAAGATATATACTGAACATCTTTTCGAAGATATCTTATTGCAGATGTTTAGAAGATGTTTTCTAAATATCTTGCCGTGAATATCTTTACCTAAATATTTAGAAAACATTGAGAACCTATATATTTAGAAAACATTGAGAACCTATATATTTAGAAAACATTGAGAAGATATTTCTAGATGAAGAAAATATGTCTGGTGAATATTTTTCTAAAGATATTTTGCGTATATCTTTCTCAGAACATTGAGAAAGGATTTTTTGATACACATCTTTCTTCCAATATTGAAATGTTTTGAAAATATTTGTTCATGAATCATTTTGGTGACATCTGAAAAGCTGCATCATTTGCTGCGAACCACGGTTGCAGACAGTTTTGTTGTAAGTTTAACTTCAGTAAATAACCTGCAAGAGGTTCAAGGCATTCCATAGGCTATCATTTTACTTTCGATAATTTTATTCACAGGGCGCAATAATGGAAAGTCAGCTCAGGAAATTCCAAGACCCAAGCCTGAATATACCATAAGCGCGGCGATTTTGAGGGAATTTATCGACTTATTTTAATTTGTTGGACCAAGAAGAAAATGGCGATTCAGCTGGATTCAGCCACATAGAGGACGGAAGTAGTGCACTCGTCTTTACGACCCGCGGGATCTTAAATGGAATTCGTTATATTATACATGTAATTTGTGTTTGTTTTTTATGTATAAGAAACATTGTTTTTCAACCAGCGCAGCGCTTTTTCAATTATAAATTAATATACTTTAAATACCTTTTGAAAATATCTTTTCAACAATATCTCCTATATATCTTTCCGAAAATATTCACAAAATGTATTTCCATGGAAAGTGCACAAATATGTTACATAAGTATATGCAAGAATTTTTTGCATATGTATTTCTGAGAATAACTAAGATATCTTTGTATATCGATATCTTTCCGATATCTTCCTAGGGATATCTTGAACATATAAAGTCACCATGGTGCAAAATATGTCTTCTGGGTATCTTTCTGAAAATTATCTGCAGACAAATAGAAGATATCTTAAAGATATCGAACAGATCTTTTTTTATCGCCAGGGATACGGATATGGTCGAGCGCGCTCGACCATATCCGTTCGCGAAAATTCCACTGACCCATATACAGGCGACAAGTTCAAAATCGATGAGTACCCCAGAGTCATCGTCGCGCACAAAATCGTACGTTTCGGAATGAAGGGATGACCGAGTCTCTCAAAGTCTCAACGTTCGCAACCCTCGATTCGCCGTACCGTCATAAATTTTTAATGCCCCAACTTTAAGACAATAGCACGGTAGTTTGTTTTGCACCCAAACTGACTTTTCGAAACCAACCCCATGTGAATCATCCGCGTGTTTTTTGCTGATAAGAATAAACGCGTCGAAAAAAACTTGGCGCTCGCCGCTCGATGGTTTTAATATTGTTCGAAGGGGAATATTGTATTAGTCGGGAGTTTCATACGAGGGTTAAAATATGCAATAGAAATAGAATCAACTTGCCACAATAGTACAATACGTCCGCGCTGCTCGAACTAGGGTTTCGGTAGCAGCTGTTTATTGAAATATTTATCAATCAAATGTGAGTCTACTGTCAGTTTACAGACAGATAGATGTACTCAATGACATAAGTGAATGTTCACTGCGGTTAAGCCTGGTACATCGCTACTTAGACGAATTCGAAGTCTTCTTCGGAGAATCTTAAAAATTCTACTGAGCTCATTCACCTTCGTCCGTGAGCGCGCGGGAAAAAAGCATCTGCCCTCAGCGAAAACGGTCGAACCCCCCAAGCTGTTCGCCCACGCTCATCTTAACGACCTATAGCTATTTGCTCACTCACGCGCAGTTTAACGACCGCTTTCGCACGGAGAATGGGAACAAGATGGCGGACGAGCGACTCGACATTTATCGAAACGTCAATCTCCCCAACCCTAACCTCAAAATTACAAAACTGTGTATTGCTGCAATGTTTTTGTTGTTTACAAAAGTGTCGAATACAGTCATAATCAATCCCGATGAATCCCTAAAGTACGTAGCAAAGCTTTAAGGGCGATTGTTGCGTCAATCAATCAAGCAACCCATAATTTCCCCCCCCCCCCCTCTCAGCAGGGCCGTGAAATCACATATATATCGCGGTTGTTGAATAAAATATTGTGTGCGACTATTGGTCGAGATTCCACTCGGGTGTTGCCACACTCGCGACGCTCGTGAGGCAATCTCCACGCTCGGGGAATCTCCTCTTTCTCCCACCAGTCGCACAATATACTATTTTGAAACCTCCAGATGAGGTGACCATTCCAATCCCGCGGAAAAAGAAAACGCGTTTTCGTGGAACGTGTTTGGGATGCGTTTTTGATAGATTCAAAACACGTTCGAAACGTTCTGAAATAGCATTTGACCTTTTTTTTCCCACCACGGTACACAAATTCGTACGATTTTCATCGTCTATTGTTTTCGAAGATTCGCGGGAGAAGTGGAAGACATCGTCAGCGCTGCAAGCTTCGCGGAATTGTTTGGGTGCACAGTCGGCATGTGTTTATTGAGTTACTTCATAATACTGGTCGGTACTCTTCGTCAAGTATCTCGATATTAGTGACTGTTCGTTGCTGTCCCCCCTCGTCAAATAAAGGAACCATCAATGTGGGACAAACAAACAGGGTCAACAGACTCCGCGCAATTACAATCATCAATATCCTCAATCAACTCTTGACTTCTTTCCACAGGAATGGAATTCTCGCGACATCCTTGGACTGGCGGGATATGCATTTTTACTTTCATCGCATACATGGAATCTGTACGTATAATGTAGTGTCGGCGGAGAATTCACTCAAAATGTGCGAATCGTAACTATATTATACCGACATTTTCGTCTTTCGTCGTTACTAGAGGGCTTCGCCCCCAATTCCCATTCAGGCTGTACATATAATTATGTATTTTCGTTTAACCCACCAATTTCGATTAAGGAATTTCTTTGGACGTTTGTACAAACGCTTTATACGTGTGGAATCTATAGTTATGATTAGGAATCAATAATTAGAATTAACGGAAATTCATTGAAAATAATTGAAAATCGATAGAAATTTATAGCACACTCTAGAATTTATGGGAATGAATGGGAGTTTTGAGGAATACATAAGAATTTATGGAAAACAATAGATGTTGATGGCGATAGACAAAAAAATAAAAATAAATGAGATTCGATAGGAATCAATGATATTTGATAGGAATCAATGGGAGTTAATGAGAATCGAGAATAATTGATGAAAATAATGAAGAGTTCATGGGAATTAACAAAAATTGTGATTGGATAGATGGATATTGACAGAAATCTATGACAATTGATGAGTGGATAAATCGATGGTAATTGATAGAAATCAACGGGAATCGACGGAAATTGATGGGAATCTGTAGGAATTGACGGTGATTCATGGAAATTCATGAGGATTCATAAAAATGTATGAAAATTGATGGAAATCGACGGAACTTTATAGGAAATAATAAAAATCAACGGAAATGGACGCATTTCTATGGAAATTGATAAAAATCGATAATCATCAATAAGAATTGATGGGAGTTTATAGGAATCGATAGAAATTAACGGGAATTCATGGGAAATAATGGAAATTGATAGTAATCTCTAGGAATTATTGGGAATTGATGGAATTCTGTAGGAATCGATAGGAATTGATGGAAATCGATGAGAATTTATGGGAAATGATGGGAATTGATAGACATCGATGAGAATTGATGGGGATTAATAATATAGGAAATGACGGAAATCGATGGAAACTGATAGGAAATGATGGGAATTTATGGAAAATGATGAAAATTCATGGGGAATGATAGGAAATGATGGAAACACGTGGGAAATGACGAGAATCTATGGGAATTGATGGTAATCGATGATCATGAATAGAAACTAATCGGAATCAATGAAAATCGATGGGAATTAATGGAAATAAATAGGAATTGATGGGAATTAAGGAGAACTGATAGGAATTCATGGTTAATGATGGAAATTGATAGGAATCCATGAGATTTAATAGGATTCGATGGTAATCTATGGAAATTACTGGGAATCGATAAGAATCTGTAGGAATCGATAGGAGTATATGGGAATTGATGGAAATCGATAAGAATTTATAATAAATGATGGGAATTTATGAGAATTGACAGAAATCGATGAGAATTGATGTGAATCAATAGGAAACGATGAGAATTAAGGGAAACTGATAGGAATTCATGGTAAATGATAGAAATTGATGGGAATTCATGGGAAATAATGTGAATTGATAGTAATCTATAGACATTACTGGGAATTGATGGGAATCTTCAGGAATCGATAAAAATTGATAGGAGTACATGGGAATTGATGGAAATCGATGAGAATTCATGGGATATGATGGGAATTATTAGGGAATGATAGGAAATGATGAAAACGTAGTGGGAATTGATGGGAATCTATAGGAATTAATGGTAATCGATGGTAATAAATAGAAATTAATGGGAATCTATGGAAATCGATGGGACTTTATGGAAATTGTTGGGGATTGATGGGAGTTAATAGGAAATAGTGGGCATTAAAGGAAACTGATAGGAATTCCTGGTAAACGATGAAAATTGATGGGAATTCAGGGAAAATGATGGGAATTACTGGGAATTGATGGGAATCTGTAGGAATCGATAAGAATTGATAGGAGTCTATAGGAATTGATGGGAATCGATGAGAATTTATGAGAAATGATGGGAGTTGAGAGAATTAAAGGGAATTCATGGAAAATGATGTGAATTCATGGTAAATGATAGGAAATGATCGAAACTCGTGAGAAATGCTGAGAATCAATGGGAATTGACGGTAATCGATGGTAATGAATGAATTGATGGGAATCTACGGAAATCGAAAGGAATTCATGTAAATTGTTAGAGGTTGATGGGAATTAATAGGAAATGATGGCCATCAAGGGGAATTGATAGGAATTCATGGCAAATGATGGAAATTGATGGGGAACTTACTAGATTGGCAGGAGCAGCGGGAGGTGGGGGGGGGGGGGGGGGGGCCGCCTGTTTTTTCTTAATTTAGGGGGTTGTTTTTTATTGCCCGTTTCTGCTTCTGGGGAATGGTACTGCTTCCCGGGGAGAACTATTTTGTGTTACATTATGATGGTTATCAATGCGTCTCAATCACCTCCTGCAGTCACAGCTGGGAAGATGTTCAATTTTTCATTACAACTATTTGGTTCTGTGAGTACACTTGTAGATGTAGGGTAGCCTAGTAAAAATACATACTGAGATACGGCTACTATAGGACCCCCATATAAAAATTTGAAAACCCTCGAAAGAATGTATCAACGATTCAAAATGAGTTTTATTCAACGCCCGCGAGGAATATGTAATTTCGGGGCCCTGCTG
>JAPYZK010008160.1:0-15814 GCA_030522785.1 Platygaster equestris
TGCACAGTGTGATACCTCAGTCTATGGTGGGTTTTTGTTGTTGTTGTTGTTGTTTTTTTTTTTTTATAGGTGTTTGTAGAACACGAGAGCGAATTGAATATTTATTCAAAGAAAAATCCATGTTTTTCGATATTTACAGTCAGTTTTTGTTTTAATTAGTAATTAAAATTTTTTTTGCGAGAAAAAAAATTCACCGAGCCGGGAATCGAACCCAGGACCTCCCAATGTTTTAATTGCTAATTAAAACAAAAACTGACTGGGAACATCGAAAAACATGGATTTTTCTTTGAATCAACAACCCAGTAAAAAAATTAACGTTTTCAAATTAAGAATGTGCTGGATGTCGAATGCAACTTGATAATTGGGGGAAATTTGGGATAATAAACATTATTACGTTTTTGGACACCTAGGGAGAATGTCCAGACGTTCTGACCGAGTTAGGTGTAGACCGATAATAAAATTCGTGAGGATGTTAGTCTCTTGTTAGACAAACGTAACTTCAAACTTGAAGTGAAGTATTTTCTGCGAGTAAATCGTCAATCCGAAGTAGCTCAGATCGTTAGAGCACCCGACATGAAGTTGTAAGGTCCTGGGTTCGATTCTCGGCTCGGTAGATTTTTTTTCTCACAAAAAACATTTTAATTACTAATTAAAACAAAAACTGACTGGGAACATCGAAAAACATGGATTTTTCTTTGAATCAACAACCCAGTGATAAAAATGAACTTTTTTAAATCAATATTCATTATTTACTTGAATGTATTAATTTATTTTTAAATGGATAATTATGCACAAAAAGTGTGCTAATTTGCCTGGACTATTACCAACTCATGTTGTATTATTCGAATTTAAAGGTATTGCAGCAAGCACTGCCGCCGCCGGTGAGGAACACAGGAACTGGAACGATCCGGGAACCGATCGCAGCTCAGGCACCACCTGCGTACCTCAGGGGCGGAGTCGGCCCCGTGAACGTGACAGGGCCGTCGCGCAGAAAACCTGTGAGAGCCGTGGACGGGCGAAACCAGTCAACAGAACCACCGCCGCCGCACTAACCTCTTCTAAAAATCGTAACAAGGCCCAAAACAGAACCTTCCCCCCGCAGACCCTCTAGCACTAGTCCTAGCACTGTTTAGAACACCTCTTGATTATTGTTATTATTACCATAACTATTCAATTGATGATTATTTGAAAAATTTTACTTGTGCTACTTTTTCTTCTCAGTTTTGGCAAAGATATATATATAGATATATTAAACGAAACGAAAAATGTCCATCTACGAATCGGGATTTAACGTTCATTTCATTTTTGCTCACAAGGGAAATTTCCTAGTTTTTCTTTTTTCTTTCATTCTCGCTCGTGAGAATGCATTCGGAGTTGACGATAAAATTTGTCGCACGTCGCTTAATTCTTTTTCTGAATTTCAAAGGCACTGCCTTTTTGTTTTTACAAAGGAATTTGGTAAGTCGTTGGTAATCTCGACAAAATTTACCTTGGCTTCATTTGTATATAATATGTTACGGTCTTGGTTGGTTTCTGGCGAATTCAGCTTTGAACGGAAACTTGGTTGAATCATGTGCACTACAATATTGTCTTGCGAAGGAGAATCGATTTTCAGATGGGGGCGCAACTTTCTTGTTTCATTTGTCTGAGACAAATGGGAACACCGCGAATTGTAAAGTCGTTTTCGATGGTTGCTAGTTTTTTTCTCCTCGACGCAAGAAAATTAAAAAATCCGTACGTCCCAGCACTTTCTCTCTTCTTCCTCGATACGGATCCAAATCATTGCCTAAAGGTCGTTTTTTTTTAATTCGCGATGTTATTCCAAATCAACAATGAACAAAAAGTAACGTCGCCAGTGAAATTGTGTTTCGTAAGTTCAATGTAACCGGACGTGCGACACGAAAATCATTGTGATTTTCTTAGTAATTATAACTATTGCAACAAAAAAAGTGTGGAAAAACGAGTAATTGTAAATCTAAGATTCTAACGGCAGTCGCGAAATTACCGAGCGAAATCGGTGAACGGCATGAGGATTAATAAGCAGCGAAGCGAATGAACAACTTGAAATGAAATAAAAGCACGTTTTTCATTGTGACCACTTGTGAGTTCATTATTTGGAAGTTTTTTTCAAAAACGATGAACGATGGTTTTGTTTTCCGTTTCGTTGTATTTTTCGTAGCGTTTTTCGTTTGGGGTTTTTTTTTTTTTTTTTTTTTTTTTTTTTTTTTTTTTTTTTTTTTTTTTTTTTTTTTTGTTTTTTTTTTTTTTTTTTTTTTTTTTTAATTTTGTTTTTTGTTTTTTTTTATTTATTTTTTTTTTTTTATTCTTTCTCTTGGAAAAATTGTTCCCAAACTGAAATCGCTCGTACTCGACATTTTTAGCTGCTGTATACATAGGTGTACATAATCTACATGAAATCCATTATATATATGCAAAAAATGCGTCTTTGATAGATCACCAATAGCGATGGGCGAGTTGCGAAAGAGGTGGAAGAGAGAAGCATTTTTGACGGTTATTAATGTAAAAAAATAAAAAAATGTTCAATTCTTGGTGATTTATAACGGTTATATATAAACGTGATTCTTATAGTTGTCATCACAATTAATATACTAATAAGGCTTGGAATATATAATTTTTTTTTTGATAATATATAATTAATTTTAATGGAAGAAATATTGATAACGATATAAGAGTATTGTTATAACGAACCTACCTGGTTTACGAAATAGCGGAAATAAACGTTCGAAATGACACTGGCTCAGTCGAAAATATTTCACTGCACTTGAGGTGATGGTAAAAAAGCATTCTCGGGCTGTTGAGAGAATCGAGGAAACATTTCAATTTCGAAAAACGGCCAAACATTGTGTTCAAAATATTTTGCAGTTTTTTGATGATTAAAATGATTCTTGAAACTTTGTCAACATTTCAGAAGACTTCGAAGAAATTTGAACAACCTGAGAAATTCAAAAACCCTGCTGAATCTGACGATTTTTGAAAAGATTGTTTATATATGTTTCAAATTTTCTAAAACATTAAGTAGTTTATTAGTATGGAACTTAGTAATTTCTAAGTATTGTAAAACTTGAAAATTTTACGTTTGTAGATTATTCCAGATTCTAAATGTCCCAATCCTCGAATTCGAGTTTTTAAATTCATTAATTCATTGTTAATTATAATTTATAGACACTCGAATGTATTCGATTGATGAAATTAGAATGTTTTCACGAACATTTGAATTGGATCGATTTATTTGTTTCCGTCTATTTGGTTTGGAATTATAACTTTTGTTTTGCTGAATTTTCGAATCGGATCAATAACCTCCGCTTGTCAAACTGTTTCCAAATCCCGAAAGTGTTGATTCAATTGATCAACCAAGCTGGTATCGCGAAAATTCGATTCCGCGCCATTGAACCAAATCGCGCGAAATAATGGCTGATCAGAGTGCGAGCTTCAAATGCCCTTGCAACTGCAATGCCTCGGGGGCTTTCAAACACATCGAGTCTTTTCACGAGCCTTGCTGTTTTTGTGAGTACAATCCTTTTTATGACGACCGTTCGGAGCTGGAAATTCCCGATTTGGCATTTGCCGAGAAGAAATTGAAAGTGATGCGATGCACGATGAAGAAATACCGCATGGAGCGAATCGAGGCTGACAGTCAAATTCGGCAGTTGAAAAAAGAGCTCCAAAAGTTTGGTACGTTTCACGAGTCGCGATTTTTGTACAATTTGCGAAATAATTTATTGGATTACGGAATTGTTCTATTTTTCGTTAATGCTGAAAGTGTTTACTTTTCCCACGGTAAAGGAATTTTTTTTTTCAATTTTTGTTGTATTGAAAAATTATACCGAAAATTGGGCAATATATTTTCCTCATAAAGATGTATCCACTGTTTGAGATTTGATGTATTTATTTTGGCAAAGTAAGCAGAGTTCCTATAAATAGAGTTTGGCCATCTGGGTGCAAATGTTTGATTAGCTACCCCCAAAGCTGAGTCCAAAATGGGGGCCCCTATAGCAAGCAAACGTACACAGACGAATGTATGCATGTGTACTGCCGCCATTTTGGACCCAGCGATGACATGTACACACTAACACATTCATAGATAGCCAAACTCTATAAGCAATTATTGGGTAGAAATTAGTATACTATATTGCTTTAAAAACCGCACTTATATGAAAATAGTCAAGGTTACATGAATTCTATGTACGAGCTACATTGTTTTACATGTACATACTTTTTTTACGTAAATAACTTTGTTCACAGGAGCGAATGTAGATGAACCTTTAGATCTTGACCCTTTGGTAATTCACTACCGTGAAGAAAATGCGCTACTGGAAAACGCGAAAGAGGAGTTGGAAGAGAAAATTCGGAATCTTGAGGAAAGTATTCTGGAACGTGATATTTGCGAGGATCCTTGCGAAACCGTGAAACACTTGAGGGACAAAATCAAGACTATTCGGATGGATTTTGCGTCGCAAAAAAAAGGGTGAAAATTTTCAGAATTGTACTCATTTTCCAAATTCTAGATTTAATATTTCTTGAAATTGTCTGGAAATATTTAGAATTTTCTCAAATTCCACTAATTGTTTAAAAATCCTAGAATTCGGAAATTACCAATTTTTGTAAAAAAATATCTGCAATTCTTTCGTATCAGAAATGGTATACAAAAGGGAGAGACGCCCCCCCCCCCCCCACCCCCACTTTTCGTGCTTATTTCGTAAATAAGCATTATTCTCGCAGAAGATTGAAATCCATATTTCGTGCTTTATTGAACGTTAATTCACCAATGCTCCGGAAGAGAGTAATAATAGAATAGAGCGTTTTGCAGCTTGAGAGAAGAAATCGCCTGGCTAACTTTGAGGCTTGACGAAGCGGAAGAATTCGCTTCGTGCGCCGCGATAAATCGATTAAAAGCGACACTTCGAGAATTGCGGAAAAGCGGCCAGCACGGAGATCAACAAGTTTCTAAGGTCGTGGAGACGACTGTGGCCGAATTATCGAAAAATTGCGACGACTTGAAGGTCGAAAATCGGCGGCTGCGCGACAAAATTCAGAGGCTCGAAAACGCCGCCATTGCCATTAGATCGGCTGGTGAGTCGATAAATTCAAATTTCAGCTCCTCAATTCAAAGTTCAAAATATTTTACAATCTGGAAAGAAATTCGCAAATGGAAAAGTTTCGTAATAAAATTACGGAACTTAGAGGAACATTATTAATTGATTTTTACATCAGGTGGCGATACCGAAGAAATCATTAAATCTGAATCATTAATTAGCAAAAAAGACGAAAAAAGTTCGAGTTCCGAAAGTTTAATAAAAGACTTGAAAAATCAATTGTCCGCGGAAAAAAGTAGAAACAGCGAACTTGAACTGAAATTGTACGACGAGGAACATGCAAAGTCAGAATTGCAGTTCAGTGTAGAGACACTGAATATCAGTCAAAATGCGTTATCGGAAAAATTGATCTCTTTGAAAGGAGAATTGAAACGAAAAGTTGAGAAGGTATAACATTTCGCACATAGTTTTTTTCGCTCGAGCAAAATATTGACCCTTGATATTTCAGTTTTTCAACCCTTACCCAAAAGACGACCTTTCAGTTTTCAGTCTCCAAATATAATTCCTCATTTTTTCAACATTTTACGTCAAATACCGATTCATCGGGGATATGTCACGATCCATAACACCATCCATAAACTCATCTGCGCATGCGCGAGTTAGGTTCGTTGAAATTCTGTAGGGCGGGAAATTTGAAATCGCACATATATAGATATACTGCGTACATAATTTCAGATTTCCCACCCCAGGGAATTTCAGCGAACCTAATTCGCGCACGCGCAGATGAGTTCATGGATGGTGTTATGGACCATGAAATATCCCCGATTCACCCAAAAATTTCAAGTCCTAAAAATATTTGTATTCCTTGTGATCCGTAGATAAAGGAATTAATGAGACAATTACGAAAATCCTCGTTGGAGTCCCTTAACACCAAAAAACTCCAGGACGAATTAAATTCGCTTCAGCCTCGCTTGTACGATTTAACCACCGAGCGAGATGAACTGCTGAACACGCTCAAAAATGTCCAAGACGCGCTTTCCTCACGCGACGAACAGATAACGAAAATCTCCGAAGAAAAAATCAAAATGCGTAAAGATCACGAGGAGCAGTTAGCGCAGCTCCAAAAACAGATAGATTCTAAAACGGACGAAAACAGCGATTTGAGTAAGATAATCGAGCAAATAAAATCCGCAAAAGAAGATGCAGAAGTGAAATTAAAAGGGAACGAAGCGTTGCTCGGGCGAATACAAGAGTTGGAAGACGAGATCGTGAGGTTGAAATCTGAGATTGTCGGGTTACGAAGTATGGTAACAAAACTCGAGGAGGAGTCAGAGATATTGAAAAAAGAAAAACAAAACTTATCTTTGGGACTGGTCGAGAGCGACAAAAAAAGTACCGAGTGGCAGAACAAGTACGATCAATCGAAAAGCGAGCTTGAAAATAATCTTCGAGAGACCGAGAAAATTCTCCAGAATCTGGACGAAATGAAGAAAGTCAGGGAAGAATTGGGTCAGGAAAATGACAAATTGAAGCAAAGTTTAGCTAATTCGAATGACGAAAAGGAAACTTTGGCAGGGAAATTGCATAATTTGCAAAAGGAGAAAGATGAGCTTTCGATAGCTTTCGAAGAAGAAAAAAGATCGAAAGAAGAGCTGTCCAATAAAGTGAATGATTTGACAGGGCGCGAAAACAATTTGAATAATCGAATAAGTGCTTTACTGGAAGAAAAAGAGAATTCCAACAAACTTCTCGACGAGATAAAAATTAAACTCGAAGAGGCTCAACAGTCAGTTCAAGATCTGACGTCCAGAGTGACTGACTCGTCGAAAGAAAATGAGGAACTGTTGGAAAAGTTGGGTAATTCAGAAAAAGCAAATGCAAATTTGCAAGATATGCAGAACAAACTTACACTGGATTTATCTGAGACTAAACGACTCAATGACGAGCTTTCCGGAAGTTTGAACAGTTTGAAATCAGAGAAAGAACACATCGAAAAGGAGAAAAATGAGTTATCTGAAGAAGTGAATGATATGAAAAGAAAATTATCAGACTTACAAACAAACGACGAAATAGAAGGTTCCCGAAACGAGAACGTTGAATTCTCCAAAAATGTAGAATATTTAGAAAATGAGTTGAAGGCTGCAAAGGAAAAACTAGAAAATCTCGAAATGAACACGATAAAGTACGAGAAAGAGTTGGAAAGTCACAAAAAGAGGAATGACGAGCTTTTGAAGAACGTGGAAACTTTACAGGGTGAAAAAAAAGTAGCAGAAGAACAGTTAATCACCTTCAAAAAAGAAAACGAACAACTCGAGAAAGTCCAACTTCGCCAGGATTCAACGGAACAAAATAAACCGAACAGTAATTCCGAAGGGAACAAAAAACCCTTGGAAAACAATGACCAAGAAATGATTGCTGCAACAAAAGCAGAAGAGCTGAAAAACCAATACCAGTCAGAGATAGAAAATTTGAAAAAGGCGTTGGAAAAAAGCCGAACAGAGTGCGAACTTCTGAATGAAGAATTGAAGAAGAGCGAATCGAAGTATCAGTTTCTGAAAGCGGAAGTAGAAAAGCCGGAAACAAAAATCGAAGCCGTGCAGGAAATGCAATTACCGCAGAAGATGGAACCTTTGACGATGGAAAATGGAAAAATGAAAAGTGTCGCGTCTCGGGTTCAAGAGGAATCACCGGATCGATCTAAATCTGATCGAGAAGTTGAAAAAGTTCCAAGCACAGAAAAGTTGCAAGAGGAAATTGAAATTTTGAGGGAGGAAAACGAACGTCTGAAAAAAGATCTTGGATTCATTAGAACTTCTCGACCGAGATCCTTCGGGAGAAGCCAGAGCGATGATTATGGAAAAGTCAATGATTTTTTGAATCGCGAAATTTCGGCACAAATTGAAGGTATTAATAATAAGGGGGGAGGGGTTGAAACACACATTCAAATAAGACAAAACAATGTTTAAACTGCCTATTTTTTTAATTAAAAAAAACATGTAAATTATTGCACGGATTTTTAAAAAAGTTAGAATTTTCCGAATTTTTTAAAAAATTCGGAAATGCTCGGGATTTTCGCTGAAATTACCAACTTTTCAACAACTTGCTAGAAAAGTATATTTATGCGAAAAACTGAACAATTAATACTTTTTTTTTTTTTTTTGAAATCCTGAGAATTTCGAAATTATATAAGGTTTTGATACTTTTACACATTTTTTCTCGCGTTCGCCTCGAATTATAATAAATAACGAAACCCTCAAAAATGTTATCATTTCATCCAGCCATTGACCGAATAAAACGATACATCAGTTTCCTGAAAAACGAAACGACAAAAAAGCCAATAATGTCTAACGAAATTCCGCCGATCGCGAATCTCAGCAAGTGGATGCAAACAGATACAAAAGACGTTTTCGCGAACGTCAATAATCTGTCACGAAATATTTTTCACGTGGAGCAAGAAATACAAACTGTGGAAGTTCAGGAAGTGGTAACGAATTTAATTTTTCCCATTTGCATCGTGCATTTTCCACCGCGTATAACATTGGAAAAATCAATCGCAGACGAGTCAAGGCCAAAGTCGGAGGAACGTGTCGGAGAAAATGACCTCGTTCGATGCCGAAACTTGGCTCAAAGTTAGCTTCACCCGCTCTTTGCTAATTCGCGTTTAAACGAATTTGAATTTATTGAAAAATTCCGTTTCAGTCATTGACGTTGACGAATCTGGCGGAGCTTCACGACAGAATTTGCTTATTGACTTCCAACATGGTGTACGAAGACGCGGACGTTGAGGAACGAAGCTCTGGTGGGCAATTTCACCATGAAAACATTATAAATAATTTGGTTTATATACCAATTTTTATTTTTACGTTTATCGCTGAAATTGTCAAATATTGAAATACTAAGATCATTTTATCGTTATTCCAGCCAAAATCATTTTTATAAATGTTTACATGAGAAAAAAGAGCACTTGACATGAAATTGAGAGGTCCCGGGTTCGATTCCTGGCCCGGTGTGATTTTTTCTCGTGAAAACATTTATAAAAATGATTTTGGCTGGAATAACGATAAAATTAGAATTCCTATAATTAGCGAGTTTGGCTATCCAGCGCAACTGTCTGATTGGCTGGATCCAAAGCTTGACCCAAAATGGCGGCTCCAATCGGAAGAAGCGATTGTATGTACGTGACGCATGCATGTGGGTGTAGTCCAGCGATCGACACGTACATACTAACACATTGCAGATGGCCAGACTCTCTATTTATAGGGACTCTAGACAAAATAACCTTAATATTTCAATTTTTATTTTCCATTACATTTTTAACACAACGAAATTCCGAATTATCTTTAAAATGCACGAAGTCACAAAAATAGTGAACATGTTATTAGATGCAGTGCACTCGTTACGGAAAGATTTTGACTCGGTGAATCGTAAAATCGCGGCATTGCAAAAACAAATTCAGTCGAAGGAAATGGAAACAACCCTGAGAGTTCAAGAAATGAAACATGCACTCACGACAAACCAGGCCGTTCTAATAGAAATAACGGATAAGATCAATTTGGAGAGGAAACGTAATTTGGAGCTGCAATTATCAAAGGATACATCCCCTTGCAGAGTCAAAAAATGCACCGCGGCTTGTAGCTATTACAATTATTCCGGCTTCAATCGTTGACATCTTTTGCCGTTGATCAATTTGATGTTTTGAACATTATCTTTCACTTTTACGCGTGTTAATATTTCGTAGCTTCACTTGATTTAGGAATAATTTTCGTACGAAATATTTTACGGGAATTCTACAGATTTCAATTTTGGGGAAAAAAAGTTGATGTATCTTTCCGACTTTTTTGGACATTCAAAAATCTTGCAACTTTAAAAAATTTTTCATGTGATAAAAATTAAGACTCAAAATTGTTACGATAAAATAAAAAAGTCCAAAAACGGAAAACCATCAGTCGAAAAATTTGAATATACCAGAATTACACATACAAATTTCCCATTACACCATTTCCCCTCCCCCCCCCCCCGTAACTCCTTATCATTGACCATTCATTCATATTCATTCATTCGATCCCAATACTCCCGATTCCATCGAAATCCCACAACTCCAAATCCACGATCTTCCCACCTGAAAAAAAAACCCCATTAAAAGCCCACGATGTCCCAAATTAGGCCACATTATACCAAAAACGTCGATATACCCCACCTCGTCGTTCAACGAGCATTCCATATAGAGAGAACCCGAACTTAATGAATAAACGCCAGGGCGTTTTCAGTTTCTCAATCGTTCGTTCATGAGTCGTGCCATTCATGCGTTATGCATGTGTGCCCTCACACCTACACGCTCCCGCCCTCGGCGCAGCATCCTGTGTGCCGTCGTTCCTCCGTCTCTCTCCGAAACCCCAATTTCCCCCGCATGAACACTCAAAACCAACCCCAAACGATAAATTATCACCCACTCACCCGAAACGACCTTGTGAAATTAAGCGAAATCCGATACAAATCCCGGTGTGTACATCCTAATACAAACACAACATAGAGAGACATTGTTATGACTTCCGTTCACGAGAGAGAAAGGAAGCAGCAGCAGTGCGCGGGCGGGGAAAGAGGGGCAGAGGAGTGCTAGACAGAGACGCAGAACGCGTCAGTTCGTTGGTTGAGATCAGTCGGGATCGCACGGGATCGTTTCGTCCGTTTCGTCTTTTCTTCCCCGTTGTTTCCCGTGCTCTTACTTTCGCGAACGCGATTCCACTCTGACCCTACAGTGATTTTCGACAATATCTCGCTTATCGAATTTCGATCGACCGCTGAGATGTCTCGTATTTAGTCATTTCCCGAGGACGAACCGACCGGAAGTGACAATTAGCATCCGTTGTGTAGTGTAGTGGGGAGCGAAGGAGTGGGCGGGAGAATTGACAGAAATAGAAAAAGAGCTTGAGAGCGCGGACGCGGTTAGAGGTTAGGACGGGGTTTTCGTGAAAATTGGTGAAAATCGTCAGGATGCCCGATGGGAAAACGAGTGAGGGTTTCGTGGAGGCCGATTGGTTGTTCCAGGAGTTGAGGGCGCAGGAGGGCGCGGGGCGATTGTTGGTACTGGATTGCAGGCTGCACCCGGAGATCGGGGTGGCGCGTATCCGAGGATCGGTGCCGCTGGCGATACCGAGCATCATGCTGAGACGCTTGGCCGCGGGCAAGGTCGATTTGCTGTCGACCATAAAGTGCCTGGATTTGAGGAACAGGGTCGCGACGCTTTTAGGGGACGACGGGGGCACTTTCGTGCTCGTCGGGGACTCCACGGAACCCCAGGGTCACCAGGGGGAGACGATTCAGGTGCTGTGCAGGAGGCTGAGGGGCTCTGGGAGCAACGCTGTCGTGCTAGTTGGTATGTTGATGTTTTTTAATGGTTTGGGGGTTTTTTCGAGGGAAAAAGGGTCGGAAATTGGGGTTTCTTTGAGAATGGTGTGTTTCGTATAAAATGGTGTATTATGCTGTACAAGTTGCGAAATAGTGCTATTTCAATGAGTGGTGGGACTAGTTGTCTGTGTTTCGAAAAAATGGCAGTTTTTTCCGATGTTTTGGGTGTAAAAAATGGGTTGCTTTTGTGGTGGAAAAAACGGGTGTTTTTGTGATTATGTGGTTGAAAATTGCGGGTGTTCGAGTGTTTGAATTTCCTGGATGATGAATTTTGGACGCAATGGGGAAATTTTATGTAAACTGACGATTGTTGTAAAAATCGTTGAAAGTTCAGGAATTTTTGGAATTTAATAACTTATTCGTCATTTTTGGATAACATTCTCAAGTTTGGAATAAGTGACATTACGAAAGTTTAAATTCTTTTGATATTCTAGAAAAATTACTGAAACTTCGATAAATTTTCGGGTAACTCGGGATTTTTTTTTTTTTTTGACAGATCTCCCAAGTGTTCTGTTTTTTATTTGTAATGGTCCCATGTAAAATTTTTAAAAAAGTCAATTTCTCTTAGATATGACAAATTTTTAATTTCTTATCAAATTTCTCCAAAATTGCTTCGATTTCAGAAAAATATTGAGAATTTCTGTCGAATCTTTTTCGAAAATCGAGAGCCCATTAAGAAATCCTTTCATTTTCTGAAATTTACTAAAATCTTGAAGAATGGTCGATAATTTCATTTATTGTCATAATTCACGATTTTTAAAAATTACTCCTATTTATTCAGCACTTATGTCACTTGAAGTAAATTCTGGATGTATATGTATTTTCAGAAATGCCGGAAACTTCGAATTAGAGTCTGAATTTCGCAAGATATTTTGAAAAAAAGTATATGCGAAAAATTATTTTCGAAAATAACTAAAAATTTATTCTTCCTGGGAATTTCAGAATTCGTCTCTAATATTTATAATAAATTCAGAATAATTTTCCAATACGTTTGGAAATGTTCGGGAAATTTCCGAAAACTTGTGAAATTCTGAAGTTTTTAGAGATTCGTGAAATCTTAATTAATTTTTCGCATATAATTTTTTTCGAAATATCTTGCGATTTTCAGACTCTAATTCGAAGGTTTCACGAATCTCGAAAAACGTCAGAATTTCCTAAATTTTCGGAAATTTCCCGAACATTTCCAAACGTATTCGAAAATTATTCTGAATCATAAAAATTAGAGACGAGTTCTGAAATTCTCAGGAAGAATAAATTTTTAATTATTTTTGAAAATTAATTCAAATTCTCGAAAAAATGAAACAATGTTCAAATATCATTCATGATTTTTCTGAGCCAAAAACAACTTCTCGAATTATTCGAATTCAAAATATTAAAAAAAAATTCTTTAAAGTCATTTTTTGATTTTGAGTCATCAATTTGAATAAAATTTTACAAATCGGGTCGTGAAAATTTTTTATAACTTCAGAATTTTCGTATATAATTCTTGAAATCTTGAATTTTCCAGAGCGGTTGGAAGTACAACCAAATGTTGTTGAAGTTTTAAATGAGATGAAAAGTATTCAAAATTCCTGAGGTTGAATTCAAAAAATCAATTCAATAAAAAAAATGACGTAAATCCAAAATTCATGGGTGACATTGTTTAAATTCTAAAATGAGTAGAAACTCGAATCTCACTTGAAACGTTGAAACAGTGGGTAGAATTTTAACGATTTTCAAGGGTATAATACGTCCACTTTTGTGGTACAAACTCTCACTCGAAAAATAATGTAAGGCTTTTACGAAACTAAAGTAAACATTTTACTCTTGAAGATATATACTTTTGGATAAGCCTATGAGTCATTGAAGATATGTCATGACCAGTGACTAGATCAATAATGGCCGTGACCATCAACGTTGATTGTATCATTTATGAGGTCGAAATAACGCGGTAATACTGATAAAAAAATTTTATTTTTCATTTTTCCCGATTTTTCCTATTACGAAAATTCGCGTTGTACCAATGATCGTAGTAGAACTAAGCTGTTACAACAAATTCCTTCATAAGTATTTTGAATATCACATGAAGAATAAAAAATGAACTGGATTCTAATGAAAACTTCCCAAAGAACAAATAATGTATTGTTCAGATGGATATCACTTTTTGTATGTTTTTTAGAGCATATTTTACGATGTTAAAAAAAAGTATTCGCTGTTGGCAAAAAAACCGACGAAAAATATAAATTTTATTCTTCTTATTGATGCTGTAAAATGTAAAATAATATATTGTTAAGAAGGAAAGTATTTTTTTAAATGTTTTAGTTGTCACCATTTTATTTTGGTCATTTTACGATGTCAAAAAAAGTATTCGCTTTTGGAAAAAACCCGAGAAAATCCTAAATGTTATTCTTATCACTTTTGTGAAATATCCGCGTCGTTTTCGAAGTAAAGGTGTTATTAGAAATGTTGGATTACCATAATCTTCGGAAACATTAGAATTTACAATACCGCACTGCAGCGGCACGTTTCCCTGCCTCTGATGGGGGATTGAACTTTTCCAGCAGGTATAAACAGGTGATAGTAAAATTCAAAACATACAAAGACAGTCAAGGAGGGTCAAGAGCTTCGAATACCTGCACAACAATGGGCTCACTGGTTTATATTATACCTGCTAAAAAGGTTCGGTTCTCGGGGAGGATTGACCGCACCGGTGTCATTGTATGGTTTGGAAATTCCAGATCCGAAAGGTTTTCACACATTATGTATAATCGTTCTAATAAGTCAGAAACTTTCGGAATAAAATATCAACTTGTAAAAAATGCAATTTTCGGTACATAAATTTAAAAAATAAATTCCTCGGCTAAGCAAAATGCAGTATTACTCTACCTTATCTGGTTTTTTTTTTTTTCGATCTTTGTCGAAATTTCAATTACAAAATCGTCATAATTTTTTCTCATGACATAATAAATTTCTGGACGAATATAATTTATTTTGTATGAAAAATGATTGTGCGTAGAAAAATTCAATATGAAATAATCACTTACGTAGACTAATATTCCAGTTATTCTTCGTCATAGTCACCAAGTATGTTTAAAATTACAGGAAATGTTTAATAAATTACGGATGATGAAACTAGTCATGTACGTGTCATAATATGTCTGAAGTTTTTTTCGTAATGCATAATCCGTAAATTTTTTAATTCATGGTTGTTTAAAAAGGAATCTTCAGATTGCAGAGAATGTTTTGTATGGAATTATGTAATTGTTTGTTATGTTGAGGTAGAGTTATAAAAATTTCGACATAAAAAAAGAATGAATTATAAAAATTTCGACAGTTCTAAAAATTTCGGCATTGCAAGATAGTTTTTACCATAATTATCGTAAGAATTATATACTAGAGCATATGAAAAATTCTGCAAGTTGTTTTTGGTTTATGTTGAGGTAGAGTTATAAAAATTTCGACAGGTTTTTTTGTGATTAAGTGTTATTAAACAGACTGTCAAATATTTCGAAACATTCCATTTCAAGAAATTTCATGAGCAGACGAGAACATCATTACGACGGAATGAAATGACTTTGTAATCATCATCGTAAAATTACTACGATTTTGTCACTGCGTCAAACAGAAGTCACTTGCATTAAGAAACTGCTAAGTTAGCTAGATATTTTGAAAAAACTTTCCGCAATTTTGAGCTTTGGGGAGATAAATAATTGATTATTAGTATCCTGGGAGAATTGCGTATAATTATTTAAAAGCATTGTTGACCCTTAGAAAATGTAATCTTATTCAGGATTAAGTGAGAATAGTTTCATCGTTGATCGTTGCGAAACGATTAGAATTTGCTAAAATTAGAAATTGATGAATTTTAGGAAACAGTCAACCCTTTTTTTTTACTTCGCAGCTTTACAACAACAAAGTTTTTGGACATTACGAACGATCAACATTTTTAGCAATTATCAAATTTTGATGAATGACTTTTAGAAAATATATATTCGATATTGCTTTTTTTTAATTTTAATTTATCGCTATGTAAATTGTGGAATTTAAAATTTTAAGGTTATGTAAAGTTGTAAATTTTCGAATTCGAATCGAAAAACTGAAATTGAAATGATTTAATTCAGGGAATGAGGAATTTCAAATGTTTAAATGTTCATTTTGCGATTTGTAAATACAAGATTCAAAATTTGGAACCCTCAAAATTCACGATTAAAATAGAAAAAATATTTAACGAAAATTTTCGGTGTTCCGTAAACCACAGGATCGAAATTTTTAACTTTCGGAGTTAACGAATGTTTCCTAAAAAACGTGGAAATACAAAGATTGGAAATTTATAAATAAAAATTTTGAAATATATGCTTTGCAGTAAAAAAAATTTT
>JAPYZK010008166.1:0-17316 GCA_030522785.1 Platygaster equestris
TTCGGCAGTAACCTAACCTCACTTTTTTCGACAGCTCTTCTTCGCTATTTTCGCCTCACCTCTAGCTCCCTCTCCTACCTTTATTTATACAGTCGTAGAACTTACTCGACTCTTTCCTGATTTACAATTTTCCGCTTTTCACTTTCACTTTTTTAACGTTTTTTTGGACAATATTCCGCGACCGATTTTTCCACGCATCCATCCACTCTCACGCCCTCTAACCAAGTCCCCGATGGTCTGATGTTCTTTTGTGTGTGGAAAAAAGTGGTTAGGAATGAAGGTAGTTGCCGAAAATGGTTCGGACTCAACGCGAAACTTGGCAAAAAGTTTTTAAAACGTGTTTGTTTTCTAAAATGGAAAAAGTGAGGTTATGTGGACATTTGATCATCGCGATGATTTAGTAATTAGGCGCCACATGGGAATATGGGATAGACGCAGATAGATGGTTTAAAAGCAACCCAGTAAACCAGACGTCACTGTGACGTCATCGTGATGGCGCAGGTGCCGTCACAGCACGTCGCAGTGACATCCCTGGTTTACTGGGAAAAATGTATGCAACGAAAAAACAACGATTTATCGGAAATTTCCGAATCCAAGGTACCTAATACTTTTCGATCCATTTTTGATGATTATTGATTTCAAAAATATATTCCAGTTGGATTGGAATTTCGGAAGTAGAACAGGACATATTTCAAGGATTATTTATTTCTTTATGTTCAAAATTTGAAAAGTTTATTGATAACTAGAAATTTCGAAACTTGAGATTTGAATCAAAAGTTTGTTCGACGTTGTACGTAATGCTTAAAATCAATGAAGTTTACGAAATTCAATTTGAAGGGATATTACGATTTTTATAAAATCCTTAGTAATGTTAGTTTTTATAGAAACCTCATGCAAAAGTTTCATTAAAGACGATGACGAATTTATAAGGTATATTATATGCAACATTGTTGAAGAGTGCGATTTTTATGAAGTGATTTTAGGAAAATTGTGTGACAAAAAAAATTGTCAGGCAGTCACTGGACGCACCAGTGTCGTATTAACGCGCTTGGGGCCCTGTGCATTTCAGGTGTCTATAAACACCAAATGCTACGGCCTCAAATTTGAAATTTGTTTGAAACAATATTAATAAAATAATACGAGAAATGATATTAAAGAAATACGGAATATTATATTTATAATAAAAAAATAATATTTTCATTCTTCAAAGCTCGAAACTTCCGAAACTGATTAACTTTTGAACTTCAATATTCTTTAGAACTCAAGAATTCTTTGACATTCTCAAAAACTTTCAGAACTTGAAAAATTTCCAGAACTCATGATCACTTCATGTTAAAAAATACGATCCATGTTGATACTCATCAGTTGAATGAAATCGTTTTAATTATTACAGGCAGAGAAGAAAAAGAACGCAGATTAAGAGCAAGAGCTTGAAAAGAAATAATAGGAAGATCGAGCAAAGGTAAATTTACACAACAAAAAATGTGTGCCGCGAAGTGGCATTTCGCTGCCTGAACAAGCGCACGCAAGCACCTCTTTTACGAACGGTGTGCTTTTTTATTAAATGACTTTTTTCGATCGCGACTTGGTCGCCAACGGAAAAAGTCATTCTATTTGTCCACAACGCCACTAATTTATCCACAACGCCACGCGGCCTATTCCTCTTCGCAAACCCTTCGTAAACAAGCTATTTCCGTTGCGCTCGTTCAGGCATGCGAAACGCCACTTCTGCGGGCAAATTTCGCAAAAAAACTATACGTACTTTGGAGTGGATGCTTTTTTTCGACGAGGCAATTTTTGCGGCCAAGGCGTATTCCGCTTCTCGGTGCATAATGTACTATTTAAGTAATAATTTCTTCTTAATCAACCAGTATAACATCTGACATCAATTTTTCCTTCATAATTTGCAGGCTGAGAAAAATCTGAGACAATTGCGAGCTAGTAAGGAAGCAGAATTAAAAGCCTGGAAATCAAAGCAAGATGGGCTGTTTAGATAGAATAATACATGATGTACGGAGAGCGTAAGGATGCCAAGTCGTAAACAGTCGTAAAACAGCATCTACCATGAGTGAAATACAGTTTCAACAGCAAAATAAGCAATAAGCAAAATTTACCCGCAGAAGTGGCGTTTCGCATGCCTTAAACGCAACGGGAGGAGCTCGTTTACGAAAGTTGTGCGAAGAGGAATAGGCTACGTGTCATGCGGACAACAAAAATTATTTTTTTGCAACTTCACGTGCCTATTCCACTTCGCACGCCGTTCGTAAACGAGCTACTAGCGTGCGCTTGTTTAGGCAGCGGAATCGCCACTTCGCGGCAAATTTCGTGAAAAAAAATGCAAGTTCAAGTCCAATTTCAACAAAAAAATCATACTATGTTCTTTTTTATCGTACGGACCATATGATCTAATTGTAATATATATACAACATTTTCCGTGTGTAACATGTAGCACCATGGCTCAATCTACATTTTTATGGAACATCCGAATTTCAGTTTTCAATAAAAAATTGTTTCCAAATTGTGTTGTTTCTCAGTTTAGGTGTTAATTTCATTATCTAAATATTATGTGAATTATCCAATTCATGAATAAATGGAAACTGAAGATTTTTCTGCCCTGCGAAATGCCATTTTGCAACGGTTTCAAACTCTCGACATGTTTGTAAGTATGCATCGCTTTGGATCATATTTTAGTTTATGTTCTATGATGTTCAAAATTATTTTTATCGCTACATTTTAACACTGAAATTTACTACACCAGTTTTTTGAACGACTGATTCCAAAAGTTCCAACATGTCAGACTTTTCACAACAAATTTGATCAACTTTGAACACCGTCCGGTAATTCGTTTTGATAAAAAATTTACTTTTCTGTTATGCCTACATTTTTTGAACATGTTAATTACAAATACACTTTTATTTTTTTCCATTTTCGGATTTATTCGAATTATTGCATTTATAACACGTATACATGTATATACGTGTTATATATAAAAACGTTTTATATATAAAAGTTAACAAAAATGGAGAGAGAACAATATGAGCGGTTTTACTGTATCGGGGTGTCATTTTTTTAAATTTTTTATCTAACCTTATTTAACTTTCAGATCGAGTTTTAATATTCTCATCAAGTTCATCGATTTTTTCATTATCCTTCAGACGTTCGGCATGTTTTAAAATTTCCAATCATTCCTCGATATTTCGTAGTTATTAGGAATGGGAAAAAATAATGAAAGAATTATTTACTTTTTCACCAAAACTGACGACTTTTCAAGAATAACAAGACTTTTCGTAAGTTTCGAACAACTTTTCGTAATTAAACAAACAAATTTTCGTAATCAAAACGAAAACATGCCTCATAACTCGACAAAATTTCTTAGGATTTTCATCAACACTTTCATCATGTTCAATGATCATCAAAATTTTGGAAAATTCACTTGATCACTGGCGGAAATTTTTCAATAATTTCGGAATTCCAAGAACAGGTTTAAGCAATAATTCTTCAAACATTCATTATAATTTCTCGACAATGGCCTACAAGTTATGCATAGTAATGCATATGATTCTAGAATTACAGACAATTGGAAATTTCTCCGAGTGCTCGTTTACCCCCATGATTCACAAGGAGTTACTTTTCGGCGCGATATTCCCCGATCGCATCATGAATTATTCAAACCGAGAAGCGATAACGCTAACGATAACTCATTTCAATGCTTTCCCCAGCAACTTAGCGAGGACGCGCGTTACATCACATCGCTTTGACCGAGGATGCTCTAGGCTTCTTTCTCCTTCGGCCAATTGAAGAGTTTCTCAAGTTTCTACATTTGCACAAAATTTAAGTAACTAGGAAACGGGAAAAGACTTCCATGTTGTGTTTTGAATCTTCAATCCTATATTATTGTAAACCTTGAGACCATAAGTATCTCAACTCCTGAATGTCTTAATTTTCAAGTTCAAATTCATTTGCTTCAGAAAAATGCTGAATCCTCGATTGATGATCAAATTTCAATAATCAAACATGTAAAATCTAGCTTTCTAAATCCCTGAATTAGAAATTCTGGAGTTCATTTTTCATCCCCAATTCCGTGATCCCTAATCCTGATTTCTTAATTACGAATGTCAAGTCGGTCATTCTCAAAATAAAACACTTATTTTTATACTCCTACATCCTACACAAAAGAATACGTTTCGATGTTTCAGACATTGAACGAAAAGTCACTTTTGCTTCTGAAAGAAATGTTGAAGAATATCCCTAAAAAACCATAGGTAAAAAATAACGACACTTCAGGATTTTTAATTGTCGGAATTTCGGAATTTGAATTCATTAATTTTAGATGAGTTTCGAATTTTTCATGTGCAGATGTTATACTCAAAAAATATAAAAATTGTTTTAAATTGGAATAGCAAGTTTCTAATTGAAATGTCAACATTTTTGAATCCCATAAATTTTTCTAAATCAAAATTTTGATAAGTCTTTTTTTACAATTTCACATCCTCATCAATACTTGAAAAATGTAAGAATTCTTATCAAAATTTGATGAGCATAAATCATCATTTTCGTTCTGTTTTCTCGAGTCAATTGAATTTAATCTTTTTCAATTTCAATTTTTACGGAAGCCGTAATTTTCGGCGTTCGTGGCAATAAAACCTATAATATACATATAGATAAATCGAGAAATGCATAGGTTTACTAGGTCGGCTTTTTGCTGTAAAAGCGTCGACCCGTGCCAAGGAATCGAGCCGATAACGCGACTAATAATCCCGGACGCGGCGATTCTGGACTCCGCAACGAGACGGCAAGCGATAAGCCTAATCGCAAGCGCGACCTCGCTAATCTCCTCCGTTTCCTCGGAAATGCTACGCGCGTTAGAATGGAAACCGACACGCGATCCAGTTTTGCAAATCGCTCGACGCCGCGCGATAGACTTTCTATTGTGATAAAACGGTTTCGCAGGAGGAAGAGAGAGATCTTTCTCGATTAGCCGCCGGTGCGTTCGTTATAACGCTCTTATTCCGCGACAATCTTATTGACATTTCAGATATGATACATTTGACATCTCTGGTTGATTTGCGCACTGACAACGAATCAAATTTTTAGCTTTTTTTCCAATTCCACCTGTCAAGTTATTTATTAAGTTTTTAACAATCTACACATGCAGCTTGGAATTCGTCTTTTTCCTTGAAAAGATTCAAGATCCTCGAGATAAACGATTCTTCTGCGCCATCTTGGAAAGCCAGAGTTCCATGGCAAATAATTCCCATGAAACTCTTCATTCATGGCGATTATGCATGGTCTCTTCAAATGATATGTACATAAATCGTTTGTAACCCTTTTTAAAGCCGACTTTTCCGTAATATGCGGAAGTGTTTGCTTCGATACATGAAAAAGTGCGGATGTTGCCTCGTGGTTGCATTTGATATTTGCCACCAACGTTAGAAATTTGACCAAACAATATACGAGATATCTAGAATAAGGAAAAAATTATGTTTTTTATAAGGCGCCCAAGTAGGTAACAAGAGGCGTTGAACTTGGCTGGCGCGCTGCGTGCGCGTAACGAGTTTTGTACACGAAAGCAAAAGGTGTTGCAATGGAAAAAGACGCGTGGGCATCGGGTATTTCCCGTAAACGGAATCGTGGCTGGCGCGAAAGGGAAACTGGATCCGGCGATGCTCTCGGGACGGCGAGGACGCGTACAACTGTATTTATTATACAAGAGCGTCGAGAGCGTTAAAAAGAGGTTGCACCCCGAGAAAAACGTCGAGATTCGTTCTCGTCTTGTTACTCATTGTTCTCATTGTTTTCAGGACAATGAGGACAAATCAAGACGAGTGAAAAAATAATCGTTGACTAATCGGGAAGCTGCTTCGAGTATTATTTGTAAACGAAGGAGAAAGAGCTGGTGTACATTATATGATCTACATTAGATCTTTGTAGATTTCTTCTACGAATTTGATAAGTTGTCTTCAGATCCATAAGTATCTCGAGATCACACTAGATCTATGTAGATCAGACACAAATTTTCCTGCGAATCTACGTGTATCACAAGACATCAGTCGAAGATTATACTAGATCTCTGTAGATCACATACTTATTTTTCTGAGGATTTATGCGTACCTCAAGAGATCAATGCGGGATCACACACAGATCTGTGAATTTTGTTACCTGAAAATGTGACACCCGTAACCATTTTTTACGTTTTCTGCACAGAATGTCAAATAATGGAGTATTTTCTCATTATAATTCCGAAATTTTCGAATGTTGGGCGTTTTGTTATATGCGAAGATTTATAAAAATCTATGATGCGTCATAATAATTGTATCGTTTTATCACGATTCTAATTTAACCTTACGTAGACAACAATTGGCAAGACAAATAAAGCACGATTCGTCAAGGAAAAATTCATTTTGATTACAATAACTACCTAATCGAGTGAATAACATTGTCTTGGGCCACTCAAAGTTAGTTACAGAGTATAGAAATCAAGTGGGCACGATTCGGAAATTTTATGAATCTCTATGATTAAATAAGATTCATAGTCGAGTCAAGTGGGTGAAGGTCTTGATCTGAAAAGATTGCAATACTATCAACATGACGATGACCATAACTGTCTAATAATAATGTGTGACGAGACGATGCAAGAATAGCATATTGTACAAGCAAGGAATTTTCGACCAAAGGATGAGTTCCAGTTCAAAACAAATTTGAGAATTGCAAATTAACACGTACATGTAGAATCAAACGTTGAACATTTTTTAATGAAAAAAAAATATATATGTATAATGATCATAATTCGGGACCAAAAAGTCTCGAAATTCGATGAAATTATAATACGTAATGAATCCTATGTGTGACTTTTTATCGAAAAAGAAAAAAAAACGTATACTGGTACTTTCAACCCCAAAATTTGAGCGAAGAGCGACCTGAAAACTAGCCCTAACGGACTATAATTTTTTTATCGACATACGAGTAAGAAAATCGAAACCGGACAAGGGACATTTCATTCCTCTCTCCCAACAGTAACGAGCCCCATTTTTTAATGTCCATAAACTTAGCAAAGCAAATTTAGAAAACGATGTACCCAGTAAACTGTGAATTTGCCGCTAATTAGTCGCTAATTAGTTGTGGAAAAACTAACTTTGTCGCTCTTATTTTTTGAAAACTATAGCGATTTTAGTCCTGAATTTGCCGCTAATTAGTCGCTAATTGGTTGTGGAATAACTAATTTTGTCGCTTTTATTTTTTTAAAACTATAGCGATTTCTGCTAATTTCACATGTACTTAGCAAAGCAAAAGTTCGAAAAACGACAAAAATACCAAGTGAGCTAGTGCTGAATTTGCCGCTAATTAGTCGCTAATTATTAGTGGAAAAACTAATTTTGTCGCTCTTATTTTTTATAATAGCGATACAATTAGTTTTTCCACAACTAATTAGCGACCAATTAGCGGCAAATTCACAATTTACTGGGTACATCATTTCCTCAATTTGCTTTGCTAACTTTATGGACATTATTTTTCACACCCCTAAACAGGCCCTGGAATCTACCCTTATCAAGAAACGAACTACCCTCGATTGCTAAAATCCTCGATAAAATTCAGTTATGACGCACGATTCATTCTTTGAGTTATGATGGCTTAAAATATTTACTTATTGACCAAATATTTAGAGTAGAATTCCCAAGCCCTAAAACTTCGGCAAGCAGCGACCTGAAAACTACCCTTAATGAGTCGTTACAATTAGTAAAACCATGGACTATAATTTAATCGCGGATTTCAGCAATCTAGGGTAGTTCGCGACTCGATAGGGGTGGATTCTAGGGACCGTTTGGGGGCAAGAAAAACATGGTTCATCACCGTGGGGAGAGGGGAATGAAATTTCCCTTCTCTGGTTTTGATCGTCCTACTAGCTTTTTATCTACAAAAAATTAAAGTTTGTCAAAGTTGCTCTCAGTTAAAGAACAGGATACCTTTTTTTCGGTAAATATTCAATTTGATCGAATTTTGACACTTCATATTATTGCCCCGAAAAAATTTTTTCTCCAATTATGTGAAACTTTCAACGTTTCAAAATTGAGGTACATAAATTTCCCATAAGTTTAAATTTGCAACTTACACAAAATTATTCAAAACTTGCGAGAATCGTCGAAAAATCACAAACCTGTAAAGAATGTCAAAAAGTAGATACGAAACTATCAGGAGGTCCCGAAGTTTGGGAATATACCCGAAGAAAGATTCGATAATAGTGAAAACTCATGGAGAAACGAGTCATGATGTAATCGAATGGGAAATGCAGATAAAAACGAGAGGATGAAAATCCTCGCGGAATGCACGGCGGTTCGCGGACCTGCTTTATCGTACGCACGCGACTCGTTTCCTTGGCCGTGAGCTCGCGTCGTCGTAACGCTCGCTCGAGTCGATTGCACATTTCGTTCCTTGTTTGGTGCAACGTACATTTCAAGGATATTTTGTCTGGTTATTTACGGCCATCATAAGCGTGGGCGAAACATTTTTGTTGAGTGCTTTGTCGAAACAAAAATTTCCCATTATTTCCCCGACGCGATATCTTACGAAACAAATGAAAAGATAACTTTTTTTTCAATTTATAACAGGCAAAACGAGGACTTTGGATATTTCCTCTCTTCTGGATGAATTATTTATGGAGATACAGACTGTACTTCTCAAGCAGAAAAAAATCCCGAAGCAATTGTACAAAAATCTTGATACAAAAATTAACAGAAAAAACCTGGATTCAATATTCAAAAAAACATGCATTGAAGCAACGAAAAGCAGGATGACTTAGAGAAATGATGAAGAATGAAACACATAAAAGGATCTAAAAAAATACGAACGTAATTCCATTTTGCTCATTTTTTCGTAGGCTATTGTCATGTCTAATTTAGACTAATCGAAACTACATATGTTAATAAACATCATCTAATAATCACTAGACTTCGATTTCCTAACCTCTAACCAATTTTTTTGTCTCGAATGTCAAACTTGAGTCAAAGTTTATGTCAACTTAAAATGAACAACACATTTCAGTGGAGGGAAATCAAATGAATTAGAAATAACTTCCCAATACGAAAAGTGCAGGAACACTAAATCAAACGAGCATTTTTCACCTTCTCCAGCTTTTCACGTTCACCCATGAATTTACAGCCAACTTATCACGCTTCAATGAAATATGAAGCTACAATTTCCAATCGCATGAATCATTTCCTTTCCGTGAACGCAAAAATCACCGAAAAAAAGCACAACGAACTCGGAAATTCCCTAAGATTTTTCCTCGTACAATGGGCATGTTAACATAAGAAACGTGAGCAATTTTCGTGCTTGATAATGAGCCCAATAACAAACGGCAGCATGGGCCAGCAAGTCGGACGGCCTTGTCGATGGCCTTACGGTATCCAAGGAGAAAGAGCTAGCGGGGACACCACGCATGCCTGTGAAACTCGGATAGATGAAAAGAAGAGCCTCATCATCATCGAAAGCCCGCTTGTACATTTTCGAGAGTAAATCAACGTTTCCGGGTGTGGGTATTTATTTCGTGACAAGGCCAATAAGGTCAATTAGAAATTCGTCTTCGATACACAGAGAGTCGAGTGAGAGCGTACAGGTCAGTTTTGAAAATACACATAATAATAACAATTCGTCCTATATTTCCATCACAGGCTTATCAAAATGGAACAAATCAGGAGTTACAGATGAATTGAAACTCAGCCGTCGAAGTTTGAATTTTGACTGTCATTTAGCAATTACTCTTTTGGTCCTCGCCTTCGGCTCGGCCAAAAACGTCTTAATCGCCAAATTTTGGAATTTCGACCTGATATGAAAATACCTATCTATATAAAACGTTTCAAACGGGAAAGCTGTTTAATCGCGACACAAAATTCAATCAAAAATTTTTTTACGTATTTGCCGTTGAAAGGTGATGAAGATGACAGAATGCGCCGACTTTCCAATTAGCGCTCGATCGAGAAACAACTTTTCTTTCTGGTCCTGCACTCGTAAAAAAACACAACTCTAAGATGACTTTTTCAAAGCTTGTTTCGGAGCCACGACACTAATTATTCAAATCCCATTCTAAAATTCGCTACTCGATCGCACCTCCACGTTTTCTCCCACGCAAATTAATAGTTAGAGACGATTTATTATGGAACAGTTTTTGCTGTTTCATGCGCATTTCTGCATAAATGAATTGGTTGAGTAATCGAGATATTATCTTTGGCTTGTGAAATTGAACATTTCCAATTCTTAGAAATCCTATTTGGAGGCTAATTGTTACTTATTGGATCGACTGATTAGTTTCTTTATCATGGAGGTCATTATTGAACTAACGATAAAATTGAGCCAAAATGTATAACTTTATCCGAATAGATGATTAATGAATGATCTGATAAATAATATAATAGCAAAATAAATATAATGAATAATAAAGCTCTTTGAATTTGAACTGTAGAATTTTATCAATATTTTCGGGAATTTCTGGATACTCACTTTTATGGAAAATGAAAAATTTCAAAATTTTAGACAAACTAAGTCAACTTTTAACTCGAAAGAATTTTTGATATGTCCTTTCTCATTCAGTAAATCTTGCGGGAAATTCTTAAGTATTGGAAAACAGTGCAATTTTTCAAAAAATTCGACTGTTCTCAATGGAAATTTTCGGAGATTCGGAGTTACTGTGAATAACTTGGAAATTTTCATTTTTCCACGTTCGAAAAAAAAGATGAAAAACTAATATAATCAAGTTGCAGGTTATTTTTCGTCGGATTATGCCGAATTCTCGATGCTATTAGAATGATCGATTATCTGGTTATAATTAACCAACTCGAAACTATTTTATAAATTATTTACATTACTATCATATACATACGTGTTATCAGTACTGGAAATTAAATTCAATCAAATCACTGAGAAACGACGTGATTCAATTATGATTCAACAAAGATCAAAAAACAGAAAACAAACATCTATTCGTTTGACTTGTGCCAGATTATTCAACCGCAAAGCAACGCTGCAAGAACTGCAAGCGATGTGACCAAGTTTCTCTTATCGCAATTAAGCTTAGTGTACATAGAATTACGAGTAAAAAAAGTACCCCGCTTCGTTGGTTTACTTAGATTTATCAGATAGTGCAGCGTTTTGTTTTATCGTTTTCTAAATTATTAAAAATTGTTCCTACACTCTGCAACCCAATATTACACAGCAAAAAACACACTACCAACAATCAAACGGAAATCAGAAATATTTCAAGAGTCACTGAATCACGTAAAGTTGCGTGCATTTTTATTTCCTGCGTGGGTGATACGCCCCCATTCACTTTTTCGGAAATTCGAATCAAGATGGAAAGTTGAGAAAAGGTCCATTCAAAAACATCGGACCAAACGGGTTTTTTCGTTCATCAAAGCCACAGCACCGAGGCGTTTCAGGTGGGAAAAGAAACAAGAAGAAGGAAAGAAATCCGGTTGAATTTTCACGAACCTAGCACCCACGTGATAACGGGCACGGGCGATTGTGCGCCCAAAAAAGGTCGCGTGCCGTTATAAAAGATACTCAACAAAGATTTCGAGGGAATAATGCGGGGACGGCGGTTTTCGGGTCAAGCAGATGGTCATTATATTCTTTCAACCATGACGACATTCAAGTCACAATGCCATTCACACTGTGATATCTGCGAGTTCTGCGATAATGATGTGCTCTACAGCATTTTCGGACTAAGAGGTGCTATGGGGGTGGACTCGAAAATATATATCGAGTCTTTTTCGAACATCAAAAGTAAAATTTCAGGATGATAATGAGATAAGAAGGATACAATAATAATCGTGGACTTTTGAAAATTATACTATAATGTCTTCGACAATAATGCGCTTGACAGTATTTTCATTCGAAGGTGAGCGATATGAGAGTGGGTGTCAAGACCTGGATTTGGCTCGAAAATACATATCGAACTTTTTTTGAACCGCAAGTTAATTTTAGGATAAGAATGATATGAGAAGGGTAAGAATCTTGGACATTTGAAAATTATATTGATGACAATGATGGGCTTAATGACATTTTTGGATTAATGGGTCATATGGGGGTGGGTTCCAAGAGTTGGATTCGACTCGAAAATACATATCGAGTCTTTCTCGAACTTCAAAAGTCAATTTCAGGATAGTGAGGATAAGAATGCGCTTTACAGTATTTTAGTTCTAAGCAATACCATGAAGGTGGGTTCCAAGTTATGAATTCGACTCGAAAATACCTATCAACCCTTTTTTGAACCAGAAAAGTCAATTTTAGGATAAGAATGAGATAAGAAAGACAAGAATGCGCTTAAAAGCATTTTAGTTCTACAGAATGCTATAAGGGTGGATTCCAAGACGTGAATTCGACTCGAAAATACATATCCACACTTTCTTGAACCGGATCAGCCAATTTCCGGATGAGAAACGATTACATTCTCGACGATATCTGTTGTCCAAAAAAAGATACCAAGATTCATAGGAAACTGAATATATCACAAAATGAAGAGAATTCATGAATCATAACTGACAAAGTTGATTAAACTCTCATCCAACTTTCATGTAGATCCGAATCAATCTCTTCACTACCAGGGAGCGTTATTTGAACGAAATTATATATGAAATCGAGCAGTGCCGTGGGTGAGTCAAGTCCATGACACAAGATTGGAACACTTAGCAAATGGACCGAAACATCGTCGAGGGAGTACGCATTTTAGTGGGACACTTGGAATATTAAGGAATTATTATTGTCACTTTTGTTGCGTCATTAGAAAATCGATTCGATTTCGTATAATTCTGATCCAACCGAATGGGTTTTTTGAATATTGCTTGTCTATTACGACATTTTTTTCTACCAGGGAATATTTTCTGAGACGCCGGAACTCATTGGTTGAATTTCATGTCCAACCGTCTCATCATTTACTCCGATTTTATTTGTTTGTTCTGCGCCGCAACGAAAAACACACATAATGCCCGATGCAATCTCGAATTCGCAAACTCAGCATCTGGCATAATCGTCATTTATCCAATGTAACGCCGCGAGCGAGGAAACGGGAAAGTCGAGCCCAAATTAATAACGCGCGTCAGCAAAATCTCTCTCAAAGTCGTGCGATGTCGTTATTATTTGCCTGCATGCCCTCCAAGTCCCCCCGACTTTTTCACAACAACGTGACAATCAAATTGTCAGATCCCTCCCTCCCCCCCCCCGCTACATTTCACGAGTATTATGTAAAATCAAATTGTAGGATGTTGATACAAATTCTACGATGCTATAACAAACTACGTTTTCAAAATGTTGCATATTTATTTGAAAATTCAATTCGAGGATTAAATAGTTGAAATTTGTTAATGCACTCAAATTTTGAGCACTTTAGTTTTGATGACTGATTTGTTTTCGTTCCATTCTAAACAATTTTTGACGGTCAATGTCAATTTAATTGACTTGTTTTTTTAGAGCTTTTTATTTTAACTAAATTGATTGAAAAAATTCGAATTCGTAAGGTTTTTGATAGATTCGTGGAATTTTCTGAATAATTATAATTGATGTTAGAAAACTCGTATTAATGTATGAAATAAATGAAAAATTTTTATTGAAATTCTCTGGAATTATGGGGGGGGGGGGGGGGGGCGAAAAAAATGTTTTCAAATGTCTTCGAAATTTCGAAGTTTTGGGAAATAGACGGGAAACTGCTACATTTCCCATTTTTTCGATCTTCGAATTTCGTAATTTTCTAAATTTTATATTCTCGTGAATATTGAATCGTAAAAGAGTATTTCATCATTTCAGTATTTCAATTTTTAGATTCCAATAAATCCGAAAATTATTTTGCAATTATTAAGTCGAAAAATCGTCAATTTTAATATTTTTTTATTTTATTAAAGCTTGAAAATCTGAATTTGGTTTCACATAATACTTTGAAACTTTATTTTTTGGATACTGTAAAATTTTTGATATTGAAGTATACGTAATTGTTTCAATTTCAAAGTAAATTTTTTTTTCAACACTCGAATTTTGACTTTTTTATTTCGAATTTTTGGTTGCCGAAAATGGTAATTATCAAGTTTTTCAAATTTCAAAGTTTTCAAATAATAAACTATTCTGAGTCTAGAAGTTTGAATTTTCCATTTCTTAAATGTTCAAATCTTCAGATTCTCTGAAGTTTTAAACACTGCATCCTTCAAATCACGAAGTATACAATTTTACGATTTTTTTCATGTTCAAACTCTTATCGATTTATCTCAAAAAATTAATCAATTTTTGTTCGATTTCAAAAAACGTAAAAAAAACTATAAAACTGTTCAAATTTTCAAAAATCATCAAAAAACCCTCTTCAATTACACGCGAAAGTACCAGAAAGTCCAGGAAGTCCACCCCAAAATTTAAATTCCTCCAAACCATCGTAAAATTCGCAAAATTATCTCAAGTATTTCTCAACTTTTATCATCACAAAACACCGAAGTTTATCAATGTTGTCGAAGATCGGTCACTGGGGCCGAGATTTTCGCCATCCGCCCACTGCAAACCGCTCTAAAAAACCCCTTCACGTGCACTTTCTCTCTCGCTCTCAAAACTTTCGCCAAAAAAACAACAATAAACTCGCGATTACTCACTCTTCCCCTGCCACTCACTCTTCCAAAAATTCACTCCGCAATTCCACGAACGTGCGATATCCAATCAAAACATGCAAACAAAACAAAAATGATTGCAAAACTCACCGATTTCGTTGGGTGGAAAAAAGTATCCAGCGGATTCCAACACCGGCGTCGCGCGGCGGAAACCCGTTTGCCCCCTTCACACTCCTGCACCCCTTGAAGGAAGAAGAAGGATCGCTTTATTCGTAATTTGCACTCGAAACAACGGCACTCGCGAAAAACTGGGAAAAAACCGTCGCGGGAATTTCGGCTTTCGTCATGATTCGGCGGGGAGTGTCGCGGCGGTTTTGGGCCATCGCGCGAGAGCCGCGAATTGTCGCGCTGTTTGCGAGTTACGTTACGACGGGCACGTTGGGTATGTATTGCAGCATATGCGTGTGAAACTGACTGGTGTAAATATAGAGTGGGAAGAAGGTGCAGGGACGATGTTTGTCGGTTCGGCTTGGTTCGGCTGGTTGTTAAAATCGGCGGGGGGGAATGACTGGTATGCTGGACCGCGTGCACCAGCGTGCACCGCGGGGTGCAGGGGAAAGCGACAGATGTGCCGAGCGCGGCCGACGAGGCACGAAGCGGTCCGAGGAGGAGATTTGGCGCGCGACCGTTAGGGAGCGGCACTTTACGGAAGGGAAGGGAATTTCCAATTTTGAGATCGATTTTTTTACGAGTGCAAAAAAATGGTTCTTTTTCCACTCTTTTTTTCTACGAGTGAAAAAAGGGTTAATGGATCGGTAACGGAAAAATTCGGAATGAAATTCAACCGCCGTAACGGTTTTTTTCATACGAGTAAAAAAAAAATCGGTCACTTTTCAGAAGCAAAAAACGGTTTTCCAGAAGCAAAACAGTGGCAAAAATTGCCGGTTTTTTTAGAAAATTATATAAAAAATAAATAATTGAGCTTAGAAACACGATAATCTCAATATTCTAAATGGACTTTGCGCAGGTCATGATTTGTCTTGTCTGGTTTCGTATCGATTGTAGAGGGCGCTGCGATGACGTAATAAACATTGTAAATGTCATTAACATGGTCATATCATTCAACTGTTGTCAACTGAACGTTTGTTATTTGTTTGCGTTTATTTTTATGTAATCTAACGATGGGAAAAACGTATTTTTGTGATTATTGTCATCGTTCTTTCAAAGACAACTTTGAAGCGAGAAGAAAACATTTATCGAGTTTGCAGCATGTCAGAAATCGCGCTGACCACTACAATTCATACAAAGGTAATTAATACTTTTATAATTTCGTATTTTTATAATAAACGTTTGAATGTTGATTATGTTCTAAAAATATTATTTGGCGACTATTCAAAGTAAAAATTAAGGTATGTCATACCTTAATTTTTAATTGTATACCTTAATACCAATTTCACACATTTTTGGGTTTAATTTTGCAGATCCAGAAACAATTTTGAGAGAGGAGAGTCATAAAACTCCTTGCAAAAAATTTATGACCAACAACGATTGCATCTTTGGGTCAAATTGTAGATTTTCGCATTATCATCCACAACAAATTTGGGAGATGCAACAAATTGGTATAAATTTGCATGTCGAGTATATATTATTATACACATATATATACTATAATATATCATATATACTGTATATATAATAATATTATATGTATTTTTTGCTTACATTTGCATTACTTTTGCAGTTGCAGCAAAACAGAACTGGAACAACATTTCAAATAATGAGCCGAACTCCAAGGAAATTGTTGCAGAATATTTTGAAAATCTAGACACGAACAGTTTTGTAAATAGTTGTGAAAAAATAACGGGCACGAGTTGGAAAATTCCACAAGAATTGCAAAATTATCCTAATTTGCCACCGTCTTTGTGGCCAATCACTCCTAAGAGTTTGAATCATGATTTGAAATTCAATCATTGGGGTAGATGAGTCAGGGAAGTGAATGTAAATATATGAAAAAAAAATAATGCCTTGTATAAATTTGAAGGTTTTTTTAAAACCACAATTTTTATGTTCTCGGTGAAGTATAATAATGCAACTTTCTAACATTCAAAAGTTAGAGTAAATTCAAAAAAGTCTTTTCACTAATGACTGGTATTTAAAATATAATTTCAAGAAATACCTGGTTCAAAATTTTTTTCGATTTCATTTAAATGGATAATTTCGGGTCAGAAAAATTATTCACAATTGTTAAATTCTGAAAGTCTGTTGACTTGGAAAAAAAAATACTTCGAAAAAAAGTCAACATTCAATTTAGGTGAAATTTCGAAAAATAATTATAAAATTAAAAAATTGTTCCATTTCAAAAAATTTTTTGTACATTGTTGAAAATTGTTTCTGATTAATTACTATTACTCAAAATTTCGAGAAAATTAAGCTTTTTTTTTCAAAACCTTCCAAATTTAAATTTGTAAAGATTTTTGAAATTGTCCCCATATCCTTAATTTTCGTGGTACAACTTTTTTTAATAATAAAATACTAAACATTACTTAGAGTCGCGGTAGCGCGATGGTCAAGCCACCAAGCTGCCAAGCTCGAGGATTGCGGGTTCGAATCCTGGCGGGGTCAGATGTTTTTCTGTAGCTTTTCTGCTCAGAAAAAAAAAAATCTCTGATTGCCAATAGGACAATTCGAACTTACATCCGAGCTATACCGTCACTTGGTTTTCCATGGTTTCCCAAGTGAGTCAATGGGG
>JAPYZK010008170.1:0-14507 GCA_030522785.1 Platygaster equestris
CGGCTATCCAGTAGTATTGTTCATATCAGTGTGGATAGCCGATAGGCTAGTAGTGGGGAAAAAAATAGAACCGCGACATGCTTAGTGGTTTTGTAGGTCGAGCATGCGCAGTGCGCAGTTCTCCTGACACAGACTGTAGAGAATACACAACATACTATAGTACAAGAAGACTGGAACAGTCGAACAGTCTTCTTGATATAAAAGCTAATTTTTGTATGTATATTTGGCTTTTGTATATATTTGATACTAAAATTTAAAAATAGTGGATGTATAATACGCATGGCGTGGTTTTCTGCACATTTACGATACTAGACGTATGAATACTTTGATTTGAGTTTACGCGATTTCGACACTGCGCATGCTCGGCCTACAAAACTATTTAGCATGGCGTCGTTCGAATTCTCACAAAAACGAGGAGTGGGGACTAGCCTATCGGCTATCCACTATCCAGTAGTATTGTTCATATCAGTGTAAACGCCGCTGGCGGCTTCGGTCGTTCGGGTACCCCCTCCATCACTCCTTTCGGGTGCGAGGCGAGGTTCCCTCTCTCCGCGACTTGAGCGCGAACGATTCAAATGCCAAGCCCCAAAAAACCGGATTCCCGGTGTTGGCAAGTTGGAGTGAGGAAAATTTATGAACCGATTTTTGGCCTGGCGGCTCGCGGCCCGCAAAATCATGTCGTTTACACGGGTTAATTATCAATTCGTCGCGTTGAATATTGCAACGAATGGCAATATTATTTATAACTAATTTAGATATTTTTCATTTAATAGAAATACACCATGTATATACTCAATACAGGGTGCTCCATCAGGACGTACCCTATTTCAACATTGAATAACTCCGCCATTTTTCAGCCGATATTCACAAATGAACAAGATTTTTTCAGGATATTCTATGCCATTTATTTCAAACCAGGTTCAGAACACAACGTCGATTAAATGACTACCCCCATTTGATACACAAGAAGCAGCTCTTTTGCGGGCATTCTGCATAACATTGCCCAGCATTTCGGGCGTTAAAACAGCTATTTCAGCTCGTATATTAGCTTTGAGTTCGTCAATGTTCTTCGGCTTGCTGGCATAAACTTTACTTTTTGGATAACCCCACAGAAAATAGTCTGGTTACGTTAAATCCGGAGAACGAGGAGGCCACTTCAAATGACCATTTTTTAAGACAACGCGTCCTAGGAACTTGCTCTGCAAGGACTTAATTGACCGTAGCGGCTGCGGAGTAGCAGGGTGCACCGTCTTGTTGAAAAGGGAAGTTTTTCAGAGCTTTTTTCTGCATTTGTGGACAGGCAAAGTGCGCTAAAATCCAACGGTAGCGTGCGCCATCGATGGTCTCCCCAACTATCAAGAAATAAGGCCCGATGATGGTTTTGGAGCACACCTTGGCCCAAACAGTTACTTTCTGGTCGTGCAGTGGTGTTTGATGAATAACGTGTGGGTTCTGTGTCCCCCAAATTCAACAATATCGTTTATAAACGTGTTAATTGTCTTGTTTGTAGGCGCCGTATGCCTGCCATATTAATACGATAGGCACGCACAGTTTTCACAATTGAACGATCGTTTTTGATGTGGAAGGTACATGACATCCATTTCGAATTTTCCTAGATGAATGAATGCCAGAAAGTCGCCAGCGGCGTTTGGAAAATCCGAGCCCTGTTCTCAGGCCTCATCAGCGTCCCGAACAATCGATTTCGCTTCTCTTTCTCGCATCAAACAAAACATAAGCTTGTCATGGTTGCATGGCATAATTATGCTACGAGTTCGGCCCGACAGGGCCTCATACACTCCCCAGTCCCCTTATAAGCTTATAAGAGATTGTCCCGTTAAAAAATGACAATCTTCCGCGCCATCTAAACTATCACCTGAAGAAGTACTAAAAAATTCACCTTCTTGACCGACTTTTTGTGATTCAAGTGATAAAAAGCAGGGGTATGAAATGTTGTAAATACTAACAATGTTACGTAATTTCATCAACTTCGAATACTTCGAAAATTTTCGAAATGATCGATTTTTAGGAAATTTTCAGAATTCTTGAAAATCCAAAAATTTCCGAAATTTCTGATTTTTGTTCAATACACAAACTCTGAACACATAAGGAAAACGTCACTTTCTTTGATCATTTTTTTATAATTTTAGAATTCTTGAAATTTTTGAAACCCGACAACTCATTCCGTCTTTAATCATTCTGTAGCATAGATAATCATTGAAGTTCCCCAGTGTAGTCGTTAGGTAGGTAAGCTAGTATTTAGAGTAGGCCCCAGGTTCGAATCTCGCTGAGCATAGGTTTTTTTAGTCAGGTTTTTAGGAGTTATCGGTATATAATGGTATCCGCTGACCACTTTATGTAATTAACAAAAAACTTTTTGATTTCAAAATATTCGTGTAATAAAATGAAAAGTTCAGAATTCTTCCAAACATTTTCAAAAATAGGATAAAAAATAGGAACTAGATAATCCGAGGTTTGAGGGAGACTCGGGAGTCCCCCAGAATCTCTTTTCTGGATACTCTAGTCCCGGAGGATGGAAGGTTTCCCCGATCTGAGTATCCAGTTCAGAGACGTAGTAGAGACGCAACAGTCTCTGTCGAGTCTCCCTGGATGTACAGAGAGAGACTTACTGGAGGACTGAGAGATTTGAAAGACGCGTGAGAGGTTCCGCTTTTTCATTTCAACTATTTCTTCGAATACACGCGCTAAGTTTGACCACGATTTCATCCGTCTATAGAAGGTTACCCCCGACTATAGGTGTGTCGATGAAAAAGACACCAAGTCTGTCAAATTTTCGAAAAAAATACATTATTGAAACAAACACGCAAAATGCATTTTTCAGTCTGAAACCAACATTTGTCGTCCGAAATAAGACTAGTAGGTGTCTGAAATTCAATGCAGAATATGATATTCATATGTAATTATGTTTACAGTAGACAATCAGATTGCCACCGATCTTCCACCCCTCTTCCACTCGTGTGAGTGAAAGGTGAATCACTAGAGTGTACATACTAGCACATCACTCGTTTCGTCCTTTCCATTAATGATCTATTTTTTAAATCTAAACTTGAACTATTGCGGTGAATAACCTGACTCAATTTTTCAGGAACCAGAAAAGACAGTGCAGTTTATTGAGTACTGTAGGGTGAACATCGAAAATTATGTCTAGGTATATCTCGTAATACTCGTTTGGGTTTTTTGTCATTTTTCTTCGATTGCATAGTACAAGACTGCACTAAAAATCTTTGTACATTGCACTGCTGAGACAGTTTTAAATTCACAAAATTTTCATTCTTTAGACGGACTGTGCGTGGTAGATCGTAAATGTAGTGTAAGTTGTAAATAATGTAATGTAAATAAAATCAGGAAATCAGGTAGCGTAAAAAATCTCAAAGTTATGACGGTTGCGAAATTTACAATGCGTCATTTTACATAATAAATGTCACCGTTCTTCATCGTGGAAAAACCTTTTGAAGAATTATGGAACCTCAAGAAAAATATGACTCTTTGTTTTAATCGATTGACTCAAATGAAGACAACAATATTATGCCCGCGGACTTGAAACTGAACGGTGAAAGTAATGGGCCGTTATCACCTCGTCCAAATCGTGAAAATCCACAACGAACAAGCGGAAATGGAGTAGCGCGAGGACGTGTAAAACGTCGACGACTAGGGCGAGAAAGACAAGCAACGCCAGAGAATGAAGAGCGAACAGATCCGGTTGGAAATAGAGCACACGGAAGAGAGCCGCACCGTCAACAGCGTCATCGACGAGACTGGGAACAGTTGCATGAGGGATGGGATGTATGGCTGACTGCTGATCCTCAAAACCCCTTTCGGTCATATTGTAAGGCATGCAGTAAGAGCTTAGTGGCACATTACCGCAACATTCACTCTCATAGCGAAACCCAAGCACATGCAAGGAAGATTGCGAGAGTTCGGCGAGAAGCTGAGGCTGTACAGGAAGAAGAAACCGCACTGAACAAGGTACAAAAAGTGAAAAAATTGGAGCTCAGAATCGCTGCAATGTATACTTTAAATGGGTATTCCTTCCTGTCTGTCGTCAACCTCGTCGCAGTATTGCACACCATCCCTGATAGTCAGATCGCGCAACGCGTCCGCATCTCTCCGTCTAAACTGAAACTTGTTCTCGGCAACGTTTTGTACCCTTCCATACACGGCGACCTTCGGAGAAAACTCCAGCACCAAAAGTTCAGTATTTTGATTGATGAGTGTACCGACTGCTCGACAGATTCTGCAATATGCATTTGTGCCAGATATTTTAATGAAGACTTGTGCAGAATCGTGACGGCGCTGTGGGATTTGGTTGAAATATACGATCATTCTGATCGTCGAGCTACAGGAGCATCGTTGCACGACATAATCGATCAGTCGTTCACAGTCGAGGATGTCCCTATGGACAACGCGATCGGTTACGCATCTGATGGAGCGGCAAACGTTTAAGGTCTTCGCAATTCCGTTGCTTCGCGCATGCAACAAAACTGCCCAGGTATTTTCATCCTCAAATGCTTGAGCCATTCAATACATTTAGTTGCAATGAAGGCGTTTGCAAAACTTCCAAACGAAATCGAAAATATATGCATGGCAGCGTTCGCATATTTTTCCGAAAGTTCATTGAGGAAGCAAGGACTTATCCGCTGCCAGGTTGAGGTTAACGGAGAAGTCAGGCGAATGTTGAAGCCGTCGAGAGTCAGGTGGCTTTCTTACAATGATTGTATCTCGCGGATGGTGGAGAACATTGATAATAAGGCCCTGGTGAATTTTTTCAAAACAGAGGTCAGAAATGGCGACGCGATCGGATCTGCCCAAAAAATTGTGGATTTCATATTTGACCCACTGAAAGTTTCTTACTTGAATTTCTTACGATTCATCTTGCGACAAATCATTACTTTGAATCTGTTCTTCCAGCACGGAAAGGTCGTGATTCCAGAAATGGGTTAAAAATGCAGAAACTTTTTCAAATACTTTCTTCGAAGATTTCTGCGACCTGATGTGGTGAGCGATGATGTAGCTAACATCGATTTTGAAAATGTATCCAACCACTTTGCTCCTGAGGATTTTTACGTCGGTCGCAGTACGAGAACAACATTGCAGCAAGCAGTTGACGAAGGATTCGCCAGCGACGACGACTTGGATAAATGGCACGAAAACATCATAATGTACTTCGTCACCGCCGCCAAAGAATTGAAGGCTCGACTACCACTGAACGACCCCAGGGTAGACCTTCTGAAATGTTTCAGTTCAGAAAATGCCATGAGTCAAAGGTTTCACAACAACATCGGATTTGACATCGTTCTGGATGGATTTGAACGTCTTCTGCATGGACGTGGCATCGACTTGAACACGCTGAAAGACGTCATCGTCATGCAGTGGGACCAGCTGCCTGATATGGACACAGCGCAGGAAATTTTCAGGAACTGTCTGAGTGCTGACGGTTTTTGGAAATCCATCAGGGACGTCGAAACAATGGGAGGAGAAAAACCATTCATTTATCTGGGACAATTCGAAATGGATGTCATGTGCCTTCCACATTCAAACGCCGACTACGAACGAAGTGCAGCAGCGCCGCTTTTGTAAAAACGCGCTTGAGAAACAGACTTCTCGTGACGACAGTTCGAGACCTGGTGACCACTAGGGAATACTTGGTGAAACGGGGGGGCATCGCAAATTTTAAACGGATCAAGACATGCTGGACAGGTTCAACAGCAGAGATATTTACCGACAAAGGAACGCCAATGGAGCCGCTGATGCAGCACATGTCGAGGAGTTGAATCGTGGTCAACCAGAAGAACAAGATCTCAACAACAACGGCTATGAAGACGGAGACCTCTACGATGAAGAATTGGAGAATTATCTTTCTGACTTGGGTTACGTTGCAGGCATGTTAAGTGTCATACAGAGTCCGTGGGCATAATGTTGTCTCAATTCGAGTCCATCGATCCAAACGAAAAGTCATGTTTTTTTTTGAGGTATCTATATGGACCTTTACCATCTAAAAATGATTTTCTCGCAAAGCAAAAAGGTGCTGTAAGGTAGGTTTTTTCGTTCCACGCCACATGTTAATAATATGGTCATATTGTAATAATGTTTTTTGGTTTCGTCGTGTTCAAAATTTTAAACTCAAATTTTGTTGCGCAGTGTAATTTTATCGAAACTGTATAAACCGGATCAAAAAACATGAAAAAAAAAACGTGTAGAAGTTTCTTCACGAGTACGTATGAAAACGCCCAGTCTTGTTTAGAAACTAGGCTATTTCTTTCAATCAGCGATGTGTGTCCGCTTCGTACATAACTGTTTCAGGCTTTTCGAATGCCCTGTTTTCTCAGCATCTAGCATTGTTGAGATCAATTCTTTCATTCAGAGTAAGGAATGTTTAATGTAAGGAATTAATGTAAGGGATTGTTTGAAATAATCGAAACAATGTACCTGTTTGTACGGCAGTGAAATTGGCTGTGGAAAACTAGACTATGTTCCTTGCTAGAAAACGTGATCTTTCGCGAAGAAAATATTGTAAGTAGGTAAGGCAAGTTCTTTCAGGGCTAGTGATTGAAATAATTGCGGACAACGGAGACTCGTATTCTCCAGTCGCCGTGTCGTATATTAATAGTAAACATGAATATTTTAATTAGTACCATCGTACCATCGCCAGAACTCGAAAAGATGTCCAAGTTTGTTTGAATACAATTTCTTTCAATGTAGAGTATATCGACTCATATGTGCCAAAACGAAGAGTAAAATTGTCACTTGGAAATCAGTAAACGAGAGCTCTAGCTGTTATATGCGAAAATTATATGTAGGCGTTATCAAGTTCACACATTAAGCTCATTGTTGCGGTTATTATTCATACTTTACATACTTCGCATTCTACTAAATAACTGTGTCGCATGTTTGGTAAAAAGTTCCTTCGGCGTGGTGTAAAATCTTCGGTTCGCGTATTGTGTTATTGACATTTGTGATGGTCGAAAATCAGTCTAAGCTATGAAAATTCAATGAGGACAATTTGAAATTTTTGCAAATCATAAATAACAACTAATGAACAGACACGAACCCAACGACATAGAGGAAGACAATACCTGGGTAACATTTTCGCCCGTCGAAGATATTCTATGCCGCTGTCCTAAGAATGATGATCTTTCTGAAGTAGCGAAGAAAAATGTTACAGGCTGTATACAAATTTGCACCGCAATGAGTATACAACGTCGCTGATTATTTTCAGTGTGAGCAAATCGACTCACACTACTATGAAATTGCAATCGATACAACTTCATCTAAGAACCATCGAGAACTTTTATGGGAAGGTAATATTTTTCAAACAAAATAAATTTCCATGGAATTGCAGACACAGCCCTAGTAAGCAGCAGTGAGAGAGAATGAGATATAATGGTTCTTAATTCTCTCCCGTTTCGTACTCATTCTCTCTTTTCCGTTTTTGGACTAAAATTAATTGTTTTTCTACTTGACAAATATCGGCAATTCATTTTATCAACTGTCATAAATTATAGTCAGCCATCAAAATACGCAAATTTTGTCATCCAATTAAATGTTTATGATTCACAATAATTGTCAATAATGAAATTTATTGCGAAATTGAAATGTTTGAATGTTCAAATATATGATGGTTATTAAAATATTATTTTATTATTTTTCTATTTGAAAAATGAGTTATTATGGTCAAAAAACGAAAAAAAGACAATGAGTACGAAATGGGAGAGAACTGAGAACCATTCGATCTCATTCTCTCTCATTGCGACTTACGAGGGAGATTTGAATTCCGTGAAATATTCATTTGAAAATATATGTGATATGGAACAAAGAAACCTACCTTACAGCACTAAAAATAGAAAATGAGGTTTTTAACAATTTCGCATAACGAAATTATGCCCGATCGAATGAGCCCATTCTGAAACCTGTGCGATGTAAAGTGAATGAGATATAACGCGATTTATTTGACGTTCATATATTAAGAGTTGCGGATCAGGGGAAACAGTTTACCCCATCCACGTATGGGTCACCGTCGACCCACCGGGTTTTTCGCAGAAAGGGCCCCTTGGATGAAAGGTACCAGCATGAAGCCTTTTCCCTTTTTCCGGACTTTTTCACGCTTAATTCTTAAAGGTGTGAGCGCGTTACCGGGGAAGGGGAAACCGTCAGAGGGGAAGCTTTATACCTGCTTGAGATATTTACAGGGACCCTTACCATAAAAACACGATTTTCTCGAAAAGCGAAAAGGTGCTTTAAGGAAGGTTTTCGTAAAACGGCAAAAACGCCGTTGAAAATTGGTTCAATCGATAATGCTCCACCTATCGATATATCGAAATACAGAGTCGATATACCGATATAGGTGAAGGCATTAATCATTCGATCTGTACAATTATTGACGAACATGATGCACTGATTCTGGTTTAGTGATTGGAGATTCTGATGCACAACGTTATTAACCCCTCTGCGGGGTCATTAGCAATTGAAGATAATCTTTTAGGAGTTTTGAATTCAGTGTACCACATAGGAAATTTAAATATTTACTTTACATTCATCTAACGTGATCCACTCGTGATTTTTAATAACTGATCGACTGTCAACTGTTGCCAACCCTTAATAGTATGTACGAGCTTGATGACTGGCACCGCCTTTATTTTCAGAAATTTCAAAATTTCTCAACGATTCCGAACATTTTGAACGATTCAGAAAATGTTGAAAAAATTTGGGAATTTAAAAAACTTCAACAATTTTCAACAATTGTGTACAAAAATTCCGAAAATTTTCCAAAATTTCGAAGATTTCAAAGGACTTTGACAATGAAATTTCGGAAGTTTTTGAGAATAATATGATTTCTTAAAATTCACGAAAACTTTAACAAAAATAACGAAAATTTTGAACAATTCCGAAAATTTTCAAGAATTTTAACCATTTACAAAATTTCAGAAAATAGTCAAAAATTCCACGAAATTGAAAGAATTCCAACACTTCACAGAAATTACATAATTCACAAAAATTTTCAAGACTTCGACAATTTGCAACAATTTTGGATATCTTGAAAATTCTCGAAAATTTGGGAAATTTGAAAAAATTTCAACTATTTTCAAGACTTCCGAAAATTTTCTGAAATTTTACAAAATACAATAGCAAAAAATTCTAACAATTTTCAAAAATTACATCATTTCCAAAAACTTCAACAATTTTAAACAATTTGGAAATTTTGGAGAATTTCGAAAATTCCAAAAAATTTCGAATACTTTCAAAAATCTAACAAAATTTGGAGAATTTCAACAATTTACAAAAATGACAGAATTCACAAAAATGTTCAAAACTTTAACAATTTGGGAAATTTTTAAAATTCTCTAAAATATAGGGAATTTTAAAAAATTTTTAACTATTTTCAAGACTAAAAAATTTTCTGAAAATTCACAAAATTGAGAAAAATTCTAACAATTTACAAAAATGACATATTTTAATTTCTAAAAACTTCAACAATTTTCAACAATATTGGTAATTTTGGAGAATTTCGAAAATTCCAAAAAATTAAGAATATTTTCAAAAATCTAACAAAATTTCAACAATTTTAAGAAATTACAGAATTCTCGAAAATTTTCAGAAGCTTCAACAATTTTTTACGATTCCAGAAGTTTCGAGAAGTTCTGAAAATTCTCAAAAATTTCGGGAATTCGCGAAAATTTCGGAAATTTGCAGAAATTTCGAAAATTTTCAAGAATTTCGAAATTTCAATCTTAGGCAATAATATGCAATCTTATATCATCGCTTGTGTCTCAACAGGGCTTCACAGCTGAGTCAAAATTACACGTATCTGATTGACATCACGTTTTCTCAGTCAAATTCTACGTGGGTCGGAACATTTTTTCCCCTCTCGCGAAAATCAATCGCCCCGTAATTCACATCCCTCGTATCATTCCCAAGTGCGAGTATAAAAAATCGATTCGTGCTTAATAGAGTAAATTCATACGTCCTTTACTACAGCCCAGAAATAACCGCCTTACGAAGTTTACGAACTTAAAGAACCAAGTCAAATACGAACCAACTTGAGCACCCCAACATTTTTCCTCCCCAAAGAAAAGTAACATTTACTCGAGCTTAAACTTTGTCCTGCAATAATAGAGGTACTATTAAAATAATTACACTTGGAAATTGGATACTGCAATTTCAAAAATTGATTTTTTAATTGCGCCCACTTTGTGAATAAAAAATTCATCGAGAAAAGTAGCAAGTGTTCGGAGGCGCAGTAAGAGCTCGGAGTTCTCGAGCCCAGTACGTTTGTATAGGATAATCTTTCGTGTTGTACGATACAGAGTACAGAATTCTTCGATTTCATTTCCAAACATTGAAGGAAGTGCAGATTGAGCGAAAAATTTATGTTTTTGGTTTTATAAAATTCGGAAAATGGCACACGCGGAAAAAGACGAAGAAAATACTGTTTCGAAGAGTATTTTCGATTCGCATTATTTGAAAAAGTACAAACAAGTGCATTTGATCATGGGCTGTTGGCCTTATCGGAAATTGTGGGAGAAAATTGTTTTGAACGTTGTTTATTTTATTATTTTTGGAATATTGTTGCTCATACAAGTAATTGGATACATAATATATGACTGAAAAAAATGGACGATAAATAATATATTTTTTCAACGCGCGCACTCAAAACGCGAGATTTTTGGCCCATTTACGTATGCCAAAAGTGACCGACCTGAGGCCGGTGACGCAAAGTGGCAAGTGCGCATGCGCAGTGCGGAAAAGCCCTAGAACTATTAGAATTCATTTGACCCGACGGGCGAAAATGACTCGACAACTGAACAGTTTCGCGTGAATATACTCGTAAACCAGTAACTGCTCACAGTTTTTTCGCACAGATTTCGACTTTAAACAAATGAGTATGAATATTTTTGGCGCAGGTGAATTTTTGGGAGTACTCTTCAAACACTGCAAGGATAATTTTTTCGGAACCGCGTCGTATTTGTATATGTATATATATATATATATATATATACACTAAACTCGCCGTCAGCTTGACAATTTCACGCGCAAGTACTCGCGAATCTATAATTCCGAATTGTTATTACTTTTGCGCAATGTGATCACTACGGGAATGACTCTGAATCTTTTCGTTATCGGTGCGATATTTATGAGATTTTTTGGAAGTGAACATTTTCGAAACCGCGTCACACAGTATATGGACGCGGTTTCGCCAATCGGTCCCGAATCGGTCTTTTTGGCATATGAAAACGAGTCTATCAAAACTCTTGTTTGAGTGCGCGTGTTGAAAAAAATAGTATGTGCAACACGGGGCCGCAGAATTTCGCCCTCGCTCCGCTCGGGATGAAAACTTTATGCGGCCTCAAATCGGCCACTTTTGGCCCTAGTTGCACAATGTACTATTTTATGATTTATGTATCAATGAACATGAATCGTGATTATGTTAATATTTTAGCTCAAATATTTGTACGTGAATAGAAAATCGATGGATACGATTATGCAGAACTTGAATTACGTTTCTGCTGATATTATCACTATTTTGGTGGGGGTGAATAATATGGTTCAGAGGAATGCAGTGAGTATCGTCTATAATAGATTTAATTGCTCTTCAGGGGGCTTATTTTTGAGTTCGACCCACTTTATTTACGATAAAAAATGTAAAGCAGATCAAAAAATCAATATTTTATTTAATATATAATCATTAATTTTATGATAATCATTAGATACAATTGTAAATAATTAAACTAAAATTAAAAATAAATTAATAATTACGATATAAAATAAGCATTAGTTATATGATAACTATAAGATATAAATAATTGCATTAAAATTGAAAAAAAAGAAATGATTATGGTATACAATAATTATTGAGTATGTCATAATTATGTGATACATCGAAAATAGAATATCGAATTAATATAATTAATGGTTGTATAAGAAATATCGATTTTTAAATCTACTTTACATTTTCGATTGAAAACAAAATGAGTCGAATTGAAAAATAGACCCCCATTGGCGAATTTTTCAATAGATTTAATATTATTATTTTTAAAAACGTTCTCGATTTTTGAAAATTTTTGTCTGTATAATTATACTATTGACATGTAAACACTTATATTATTTTTAAAGTCATTTTGAACTATTTTCTCAGTAGCGTGATGAAAATCTAATTTTTTCGGGATTTTATGGTGTGCCTCCCTCCCCCCCACCTCCCCCTCCTCTGTCCTGGAGTTTAATTTTAAAAATGAGTAAACTTCAAGAATCAGAAATTTCGTAAAAATTTAACATTTTGGTATTTGAAAATGTTTCCACGTTCGAATTTCGGAAGTTTGACGTTTGAAAAATCCAAAAATAATTCAAATTTTCAGTGCTCGATAATAATTTAAAATACACAATCTTGGAAATGGGATAAATAATGTATAATTCGTAAATGTGTTTCCTGAGATTCAAGAAATTAGAATATATAGGAATTTGCAAAACTTGTAAATCCACATTCTAAAACATCGAAATTTTGGAATTTTTCGAATTCTAGAGTATGTTTTCAATTTTCAGATGAACAAATTTTTTTATTTTTCTTTTTACACTATTTTACTGTATTTATAAATTATCGTATGAAATATCTGTATTTTACTGTATTTATAAATAGATGAATTATTATTTATATATTTATAAATGATAATTACGTATAATTATTATATAATTATTAAAGATCGAAAAGTCAAAGCTTTCATTATTAGAAATTCGATAATATTTTTTGATTTAAATTCAAAAATTGCAAATTACGAACGAACAAATGAAAATCCCCAAAAAATCGTTAAATTCAAATACATGAAAAAGAACTGAATATTCCATACAAAATTCTATACATAATGTCAAGATTATAAAGAGCAAAAACAGGGATTACATGCAGTACGATATTACGAAATTCGAAAATTTCTCGATTAATAAATTCATTAATATACATGCAACAGTTGATCATCTCATTGATTTCTCAATTACTCCTTTAAAAATTAATTGAATATAAACTGTTAAAAATTGTGTTTTAATGCGGGCGACTACATAAATTCTTGATCTCCATTTTTTTATAATATATATATATCATTTATATGTAGATTCATTTTTAATATATAATATATGTAAATTCCAAATTCGTCATGGGAATGTAAAAATGCAATGACATACAAATATTATTTATTCATGACTTAATATTGGCTACATTTCAACCATCAGTTCTATAGAATCAATAACGAGATAAAAAAGGACGTTATTTACGATGCAAAAGAGGATTTACGTTCCTGTCACAAAGTTGTGCGCGATCTTTTTCGAGTACTCGAAAATCTTATAAATTACTCGATTGGTAAGCAGTATAAAATAATATACAATTTTTGAATAAACGTTAATTTTATTCATCAACTTATAAACAATCAAAAAGAGTATAAGAAATCATTCTATTTTGAAAAAGTATCCAGTATCATGATTAAATATGTATGATTTCCAGCATTTTTAAGCTTAATGATTGTGAAGAATATTATAATATAAAAACTATTAATATTATATTATTAACTGTATTATTACATCTTGTATATCAATATATTAATATTATCCCTAGCCAGTTGAGGGCGACGTTTTCTCGTCGCTTTTTTTGAGCGACGAAGAATTTATCAAACAAATCCAAATTCTTCAATTAAAAAAAAATTCAACTCGCCAAATCTTTTGAAAAACTCAAATTTTTAAAAATTTTTGAGGAACTCGAAATATTCAGAATTTTCGGACAATTTCGAACTCAATGTATTTCAAAAAATTTTAGAATTGTAATATTCTAAGAACTCCAAATTTTCGAATGTTTCGAAAGAATTGCAGTTTTGAAATTAAAATGAAAACGTGCAATTTTGAAATCTTTCGAAAAACTTGGGATTTTCATATTTTTAACAGGACACAAAATTTAAAAATTTCAGAAAAACTTCAAGATTTTCAAACTTTCGAAAAAACTTAAATTTTCTAAGGACTCGAATTTCCGAAATTTTTTAAATACTTAAAAATTATCGATAATTGTCGAAAACATCAAATTTTCACAATAAAATGAAATCGAAATTCTCGATTGTTTTGAAAAACTAAAAATTTTCGAAATTTTCATAAAGCTCTAAATGTTAAATTTGTCGAAAGAACAAAAATATCGAAATTTTCCGAAAAACCTCAAAATTCGCGAATCTGATGTAGAACTAAAAAATTTTTGATTTTTCGAAGAACTAAGTATTTTTTTATAAAAATAGACTTAAAATGTCCAAATGTTTCTAAAATCTAACAATTTTTGAAATGTTCGAAAAGGCTTAAAAATTTCAAATTTCTCAGAAAACCCGATAGTTTTAAATTCCGAAAAAACTTTGAATTTCAACAATTTTTGAAAATTTCAGAATTTTCAAATTTTTAAAACTCAAAGTTTGCAATTTTTGCAGAAAACGAGCAAAAATACAATTAGCAAAGATTGTATATAAGCCCATTAAGATTGTACT
>JAPYZK010008177.1:0-10205 GCA_030522785.1 Platygaster equestris
GATCATCATTTTGGTTCAAAACAATTTTGATGTTTCAAACAACGACCTGAGTCATTAATTATAAACAGTTTAAACACGATACTGAATATTAATTACTTTATGACATCAATCATAAATTCCAAATCAACCTCATTGCTACTAAATGCTAAAATGAGTTTTCAAAATGTTGTCGTCGCTATACTCAAGTAAAATAATGATTATAATAATAACTATTATAATAAACTTTTGTGGAATTGATATAATGGAAGTGTATTTTCGTCAAGTAGTAATAATAATTCGGAGTTGAATGGATATCGTAAATTATTTTGTGAAATTGTTTCAGTGCAACATAAAACAGTGGAAACGTTACATTTATTTCGAATTGCAGCCTAAGGTAAATTATTACCATAATTCGTAGTATTACCAATATTCGTCGAATTTGTAATTAAAATTCATTAAAGTTTCAAGTTTAGAAAATTGATAAGAAAAATTTAGAATAATATGAACATGAATGTAAATTTCCAATTTTAACAATTTCCTAAGTTGAAACTTTTATATTCTTTCATTTGAAAAAATAATTTTTTAATTGAATGTGGAAATCTTGATCAGAATTATTTTAGTGGGATTTTGAATTAATTTCAATTGAATCAAAATTTCGAGTAAATGAACAGACTTTCGAGAAATGTAATAAAATATCTCCGAGGAAAATTTTTGCAACCTTATAATGTATGACGATTCTGGATAATTCTCAGATGTTTTCGAAATTTTTAGAACTCGTGAAAATTTCGGAATTCAATGGAAATTGATACACAAAAATTAGGTGCAACGGTCGCTTTGCGTGTTTAGTTTTAGTTTTCCAAAATTCCGAGAGAAAGAACTTTCATATTCTTCTTGAAAAAATTTTGAAATTGAGTTTGAGAATCACTAATTAGACCGAAATTGAATGAATTTTCATTTCATTTTGAATCAAGTTGAAGAAAATCACAATTTTTAGTATAAATGATCATACTATAGAAAAATGTGATGAAATAGCACACAGGGAAATTTTTTCAACCTTGAAAAGTATGAAAAACTTTGTGAAATTCTTATATGTTTCCAAAATGTTTGAAACTCCTCAAAATTTTGAAATCCAATGGAAATTTATACACAAAAATGAAGTGCAAGGTAAGTTTGCGTGTTTAGTTTCTATGTAAGAATTCTTCAAAGTAGCAATATGTTTCGAAAAAATTCATATATAATTATAAACTACGAAAACTTTTTACGTATTCAAAATTTATAAGTTCTCACAAAATTTACGTCTATTTTCGAAAATATCCGTGAAATTACTTTGCGTTTTGAATAATCGCGAATTATTTTCCAGAGAATTCTTTAAAACGTAAAAATTCGTACTATACTATCATTAAAGCTTCATCAACATAAAATGCAACAAAGTTCCCGAATTTTAAAATCTTCTCAAAAACATCGAAAAATAACAACAACAACAACAAACCCAATCATGTAAAACACATCTCATTAAAATATAGAACCCACCAATAAAAATCTCCCGCCTTATCAACTTTCCAAATCATTTAAAAATTCAGGAATATATCGCTGAAAAAACTACACACATACAAAATCTCATCACCGAGCATCTAAGGAAAAATAACAAAACCACCAACTATCATTTTATTAATTAATAATTTATTAAATAATAATAGTTACATTTTTCACTATGAGGTACAATCTCGTACCGGTGGTGAAATCACAATAGTGAGTTAAACAATGTTATCCTGAACAAAGTAAAAAATAAAAACCAACACGACTGATTATTTCGATAAGTTCTTTTTTTTTCGAGTTTATGTATTCCCATATCTATTGAGTTTCGTCCGACAAATTACACCTACAATGAAATGTGGAAACGAATCAAAAGAGAGAGATAGAGATAGAGAGTTAGAGAGAGAGAGAGAGAGATAGAGACATATGTATTTGCGTGAAGGACGATGGGAGCCAGAAGCCGAGTTCATTCGTCAATCGCCTTTTCCGGAATTTCAAATCGCGAAAAGTAACAAAAGTCTTACGAAAAAACGCACCCCGATTCGAAATTCCGGGAAGGAGTCCTCAAACCGCCGTCGGAAAATTCCAATTTTCCTTCCAGCATTTTCAATTGCGAGGAATTCGAAATTCAAGATGGCGGCGTCGCAACAGTGACGTAGATTGTGCTCGTCTGCGTATCGAGAAATTATTAGAACCTTCTGAATTTCCCGAAAAGACTAGAAAACTTCGAATGTGCCGATGCTACTACTCTTAATTGCCAAAAAATGACTCTCCCGCGCAGCCGCGACCGTTACGACCGTTACGCCCGCCATGTTGAATAACGGGCCAATCAGAATCCAGAATGCCCGCGATTCTCCAACCACCGTCGAAAAATTCTAATTTTTTCACCGGCATTTTTAATTGCGAGGAGTTCGAAATTCAAGATGGCGGCGTCGCAACAGTGACGTAGACTGTGTTCGTCTGCGTATCGGGAAATTATCAGAATCTTTCGAACTTCCTGAACAAACTAGAAAACTTCGAAAATGCGGATGTTATTACTTTTAGTTGTCCAAAAAATGACTGTCCCGCCCTGCCGCGACCGTTAAGACCACCATTTTGAATAACGTACCAATCAGAATCCAGAACGCCCGCGATTCTCAGAACGTCGTCGCGAAGGCAGAATCCAAGATGAGAAAGGCGATAAATGTGTACTTTTTTCGATAATTTCCTTATAATTCCAGTCCACGTAGAAAAAGCGGGAGCGTTTGTTAACATCGAGAATACAAAAATCGTCGTGAAACACATGGGGGGGGGAAGAAAAAACTCGCGTCGTAAAGTGACGTAAAAAAGATCAGCGAGTCCCGAGGAAACTTATCAAACGCTTATTTTTCTTTCATTGTACAACGCTTTAAAACCCCTTAACGTTATCGTAAAATTTTACACTGTAGAAATGGCAATAAACATCAACTTTACCTTTGTAAATCGTAGTTATATATGTATAGTAATCACGATTTTTTTTCCATGGTTTTTTTTTGGGGGGGGGGGGGGGGGGGGGCTTTCTCATTTTGTTGTTCGTGGGGCGGGGGGGGCGGGGCGTAACAAATATTGGGGTGGCTGTGTAAAAACAGTTGCGACGTTTTCGATTTCGAGACAGTGGCGACGTATTCGATAGTTTCGATATATTTGATGTATATATCGATAACATCGTGAAAACTTTCGATATCAACTGGGAATTTGAACGATATGAATCAACAGATGTTGAGTTTTTGACGTCGATAATTTTTTTTCCGTACTTTTCGTGAATATTCCAAGATGGCGGAGCGCGCCTTCTAACGGTCATCGGCCGCCATCTTGGAAAACGGTTATTTTGAATGGCGGAAAATTCGAAATCGAAAACGCCAATTGTCTTAATTCCGCTCATCTAAATGACATCATTGCTCCAGAATCAAGTATTTACAATATTGAGATTTATTTGAAAAACGATCAAGTTGTATTTAGCTTTTTGTTACGAATTTCATTGCTTTCGGCGTTGTGTTTCGTGTAAGCTTGGATCTATGATTCTAAAATATAAAGAACGATCGATCCTCGAAAATTTTCGATCTTATTCGGAAAATGAGGGGAAGACTACAGAGAATTTCGAAATATTTAGGGTTTTCTTGACTCGACCGATTTTTGGATGTTTTTTAATGGGCAGCCTTAACACGCGGAAGATATTTTGGGGAAGGGGGGAAGGGTGGTAATGTGGTGCTTTTTGTCGCTTTTTGAGGTGAAAATAGGGAGAGAGAAACGTGGCCTAGATTTTTGGGCGGGTGGCTTTGTTGCAGTTTTTTGGAGTTGGAATTCAAATTTGACTTTTTTTCGGAACATTTTTTGAAGTTTTAATCCTTCATTTTTCGATATTCGTATTTCTCTCGGAAAATTTGAATGACTTCGCACGGATTTTACATGCAAAATTTTTGGTATTCGAATAACTCGAAAATTGACATTTTTGTTTCGAAATTTCGTTCTGATGTGACTCCGGTCAATTTTATTTTATGAAGTTATTACCTAATTCGTAAAACTCTTCGTAAACTGTGTGGAACTGCAACACCCGAAGCCTAGTGAAAATCGCATAAAAAACGAAAACCCAATCGCGGCCGATAGAGATTAGCTAGAACGTTACTACGACATAAATACAATGCGCGCGCATATCGCAGGTATTCATGAAAAAACCAGTACGACGCATATACAAAGAAATTCTCGGAAAAATCTTTTCAACTTTCATTTTTTCTCATCGCAATATCGCCGTTATCGGAAATCGAATTTTTCGGGACATGACGCAAGTGGATGGAGTTTGATATCGAAATATTTCGTTTTTAGAGGTTATGTACGAATTTAAATTTGTATTTTGAGGTTATGCACGAATTTAAATTTTCCCTATTTTGAGGATTAGTACGCATTTTCAAGATTATTTTGGAACTCAGTTTTAACGTGTTCAACAATGGGAAAAAAGAAAATCTTCAATCAGAATTGTATTTTAATCGAATTTGCTATTCAAGTGAATTTTAACGAACTCTAGAATTATTGACATTGAATTATTCCTCGGATCAAAATTGTTGAATGTTTTGAGTCGAAAATGTGAATATAAATGTTTTTTTAATTCTACTTTCCTGAAAAGTTAATTATTTTTCATTTTTTCGACAGGGACGTAGCCAAAAATTTTACGCAAAGGCGGGCGGGGGGGGGGGGGGGGGGAGTTCCAAAAACGATGTACCCTTAAAGATCTAAAATTTTCAACAATCTCTAAAAAACCCCAAATGCGAAAATTACTACCAAAATCCTCTCCAATCGCGTCACGAACGGCCGCGACGATAATATTCAATAATAAATTACTCATTAAATATTGAAAACTCGCACGTGAACGCATTCACACCGTATATCGATGAAAAATGGCGATGATAACGAGATAACGATCGATGATAATGACGGCGATATCAATAATTAATATTACATTATCGTAGAGTAATGATAACAAAAACAATCTTCAATAATATTTCGTAATGTTAATCGTAATAGGTAATGAATATTATGCATTATGTATATTATATATATTTTGTATTATTCATAATTGTATATTATGCATTTATTATTATTTAACACATTCTTTTGTACAAGTAAATTAATTAAGAATAAGTACAACTTGGTAGCAAAGAGAGATAGAATTAATTCACTTTTTTTTCGTTTATTTATAATATATATTTGTCGTAGTGAGAAGAGAGGAGATATATCTTACTCTTAGTTTTTTTTTCTTTTTTTTCTTGTATATTTGTATAACATTATTTTTTCTTCCTTTCAATGTTTTTTGCCATTTTTCGTTTTAAATCCGCATGTATATACTTAATTCATTATGTTTCCATTCGGTTATCGAAAAAATCGTAGTATATAATAGGTACCTTTTTTTTGTTGGGTCATTTTTTTGGTGGGAGTTTGGATTTTTCGGTTTTGTTGGAATGAGGCTTTTTTCGGAATATTCAAGAATCGGAATATTCGGAATATTTGTGTGTGTGTTTTTTTTAATTTTTTTATTTGAATTCAGGAAGTGAAAATTAGGACAGTCTGAATTCAAGCTCGATAATTTTTATACTGGAGAATCGTGAAGTTTAGCCGATTTGCCGATTTTTATCTTCAAATTCGAATTTGGAAACTTAAGAGTCAAGAATTTCAAAATTTGGAGGTTAGAAAATCAAGTAATAAAGGTCCGAAACATTCAAATTTATGATTTTTTTTCGAAATAAATTCGAAAAGTGAGAATTAGGAGATCTGAATTCAAATTTGATAGTTTTGATGATGGAAAATCGTAAAATTGAGACGATTTGAAGTTTTTAGTTTTAAAATTCGAGTTCAGAAGTTTAGAAGTTGAAAGTTTTGAAATTCGGAGGATGGAAAGTGAATGAACATTCGAATTTTACTAATTTATTCGAATAGTAATTATTCGAATATTTAATTTTACGAATATTTGATTTTTTATTTTCGAATAATTAATTATTCGAATATTTAATGTCACGAATTTTTTTTCAAGGAAATTCTAAAAGTTCAATTAGGCAAGTCTGAACCTAAATTCGACCATTTTGATACAGAAAATCGTAAAATTGGGACGATTCACATTTTTTGATTCTTAAATTGGTATTCGTAAATTTAAGAGTCGAAAAATTCAAAATTTGAAGGTTAGAAAATCAAGTACTAATTATAAGGTCCGAAAAATTTAAATTTTACTCATTTTTTTTCAAAATAAATTCAAAAAATGAAAATTAGGAGAGGATGAATTCAAATTTCATAGTTTCGATACTGGAAAACAGTAAAATCGAGGCGATTTGAAAATTTTGATTTTAAAATTAAAATTCGGAAATTCAAGAGTCGAACATTTTGAAATTTGGAGGTTAGAAAGATAAGTGTTGAAGTTAGAAAAATTAAAATTTTAAGAATTTTTTTCGAAATATATTTGAAGAGTCTGAATTCGAATTTGATGATTTTGATAGTGAAAAATGGCAATTTTCAAATTCGGATTCGGAAATTTAACAGTCGAAAATGTGAAATTAGTAGGTTATAAAATCAAGTGCTAATTATAAGGTTCGAAAAATTCAAATTCTACGGATTTTTTTCAAAATACATTCGAGAAGTGGAAAATTAGGAGAGTCTGAATTCAAATTCGATAGTCCTTATACTGGAAAATTGTACAATTAAGTCGATTTTAAACCTAAAATTTTCAAATTCAGTCCCGAAATTTATAACTTGTACATTTTCGAATTTAGAGGTTAGAAAGTTGACTGTTAGAATTCGAAAAATTCAAATTCTACGAATTTTTTACGAAATAAATTCGAAAAGTGAAAATTAGGAGTCCGAATTCAAATTCGGTAGTTTTGTCACTAAAAAATCGCAAAACTGAGACAACTTAAAATTTTCTATTTCATAATTCGAATTCGGAAATTTAAGAGCAAAAAATTCCGAAATTTGGAGGTTAGAAAGATAAGTGTTAAAGTTCGGAAAATTTTAATTTTACGAATTTTCTTCGAAATGTTGCCATTTTGTCATTTGGATTTTGCACTCATAAAAATTTTGAAACTCTGAAATTTCAAACAAATTATTTCGTAATTGAGTCATAATAAAATGCTCAACTTTTGAATTTTCGAAATTATTCTAAATTTGAATTCAAATACACCGTAAAATCAATTTTGCATCATTATTATTTTCATTTTTTTTCAGTTTAAATTTTGCTGAATTTTTTCCGTCGATGAAAAATGTTTATTTACCACATAAATAATTATATTCCCGCCAAAAAACCTCTTTCGAACAAAATGACGTACTCCGAACTTGCACCTCCGTTTTTTCTCGTAATTTTCATGTTTTTCAATGTCGAACCAATCGCACGAGGCGCGACTTTCAAAAGCCCCTCCCTCACCATTTTTTTCGTTATATAACCACGCGATCCTAGAGAAGAGGTAGAAAAAACAGCGAAAAACGACGACAAAATTTTCCCGCGCGAAACGGGAGGAATTGTTATAATTACTTTTTTTCCTTCGTGTATATTTAGAAAAAAGAATCATGGTGTCTTCCAACGGTCGAAATTCGGCGGGAAAACCAAAGAAAAACCCGTCTCGCGGCGTCTCTGATATGTCCGAGGAAAATCAGGGAAAGCTGGGGGAAAAGTCTTTTTCTTCGCTACGCAATTATTTACACGCGCCGACGAATAAAGGAAATTTTTTTAATGGTTTCATGTAGTTAAAGTACGAATGAATATGTAATAAAAAACCTTGAAAAAAACTTACTATCCGCACGTAATTGTCTTTTTTTCTACATTTCTCAGTTTGAACTTTCGAGTCGTTCAATTTTTGGACATGCATTTTCAAAACTAAATATTTTTTTTTCAATTTCCGCGTTCAAAACTGCAGATATTACAATTTTTCGATGCGAAACATAAACATCCAATTCACAATATTCATACATATAAAAAAAAAGTTAAATCAGATTTTTTTTCAGTTCCAATTTATTGATTTCATAAGTACTAAATAATCTAACCTTTCGATTACGATCGACAGCTTCGAAATTTTTGGATTTCGCAAATCGACGAGTACAGAAATTTCGAATTTCGAACACGTAAGTCCACAGATTCTCCGATTTCAAGAATAACAAACACGAGTTCTAAAACTCAAAACTGAAAAGATGTATCCAAAACTCAAAATTCTTCGCAAAATGCGAAAACACTTGGATTCGAATTTGAAAATCCATAGATATTCATATTTCCGATTTTTCAGATTTCAGACTTCATGTTATCACATCAATTTTCGGAGTCGGAATAAACTAATACTACTTAATTTCTAAAATTTCGATTCCCGATTTTTCGGGTTTCCACTAAATTTGGATCAAAATATCCAATTCCGAAATTTTGGATCGCGAACAATGATTTAAAAACCCACGAATTCCCAGCATCCATTTTCGATATTCAGATACTCACAAACTATTAATGAGTACAAAAAACAGCGGAAAATAATTCCCACCGCAAATATACTACGTGAATCTGAAAAACCGACAAAAATGCAAGAAAAAAAAATTTCCAGCGTACTCGAATTCTTCCCACATCAACATTAATGTTACATCTCAATCCTCTTCAGTTTAAGATTTAACAATAAACCAAATCATCCAAATTTCCTTGATTAAACACTATTTTCCCATACTTATAGATAAATTTTCCGATGATCATTTACCAATGATCGAACACTTTCAAAAAGTATTCCGAATTAATTTCCGAAACCCGAAATTTCACACGACTCCGTCGAAGTCAAACAACACCATCCAATTGAACAATAAAAATCCAAATCAACAATGCTCCCTGACAACCAAAAAAACATTCATCATGTGACAAATTTCGCGAAGTATCCAAGAAAAGGAACACCTCAAACCGAAAAAAAACTCTCGCCGCACAATTGCAAACCAAAAAACCGCCAAAAAAAGGATACGAAAACTCAAAAACCGTAAAAAATCATCGACCGCGTTGCCCGAGACACCATGATATCGCTCATGCACGATGAATATGTATAATATGTATAACCGTTAAAATCCCGGGACTTTTCATGAAATCCGGAGTTTTTCCTTGACGCGTTGACGCGGGGCGATGTTCCCGGGTGAAATCGTGAGATAACCGGAAGCTCCGGGAGCGGCGGCAGGCCAGCTGCGCCCTCTGGAGAGCGGGTGTTCGCGATGTTGGGGCGGCGTTGCCGCGTCGCTGTCCGATGTCAAGCGATAGAACGGGCCCCCGCGAAAGGGAGAGACGGCGGCGAAGGACGACGACGAGGGTGACGGCGGCGGCGGCGGCGGCGGCGCGAGGACGTAGGGCCCGCGGAGCTCACGTGTGCGGGGCCTCGCGCTTCTCGGCGGGGGCACCCGCCGGGGCGGTCGGGGACTTGACGGCCGCGGCCGGCTGCTGCTTCTCCTCGTTGGCCGGGGTGGGTGGCGCGTCCTTGCGCGGCGGCATCCGCTCGTTTATCGCGTCCAGGCCCTTCGCCTCGGCGAAGGAGGTGATTTTGTGGTTCGGGGAGAAACCTTGGAGGGCTGCAAATGGAAGGGAGGTTGTGAGCAAAATCTGAACTGGGGTTGTAGTTTTATTTACAAGATATCCATGAATATGTAATGGATATTTCATAGGTATCAATAGATATGAGAGAGATATTTTAAGATATGTCATAGATATTATATAGGTATGTCACAGAAATCCGAAGATGTGTCATGGACATCTGTGACGTCCCGAATTATAATGGAATAAATATTTGAGCCGCACATTTCATTCTCGTATTGATTTTAATATAGAGGCAAACTACTTAATCGCTTCTCGTAAATTCATTCGAACTTCAGTGATATCAACAAGCTCATATTTGGTTCCCTACTTCGCCTGGTCGTTTTACTGACGACCGAAGTACGAAGTACTGACATAGAACCCTCGACTCTGCGGAGGACGCGACCAGGAGGTCGTCCGAACGCGATTCGCGGCTTCAAACCCTTTTGAAAGCCCTTTTTAAAGATATTTGTGTTGATGATTCGGGTCTCAAACCCGGTTCGTCATAATATCCATGGATATACAATGGATATCCATAGAAGTGTCATCGACACGTCACCAATATCCATGGAGATTAATAGATATCCATAGATGTGTCATAGATATCTATAAATATTCCATGGATATATAT
>JAPYZK010008185.1:0-11523 GCA_030522785.1 Platygaster equestris
AACTAGGCAAGTAGACTTTCCCGTTACCGGAAAAGATGGGCACTTAGCGACGTGTTCCGAAGCATCAAGATGCTCCGAGACACGCCCGCAGGGAAAACCTCGCGCAGGTGGCCCACGGTGACTTGTCCATATGACGATGGAACTGACACCCTACTGATGCGGGAGGTTGCATTTCAACATGACGTCCAGTACCTCCCAAAGATGCGTCCCTCCTCGGAAATAAATTCAACTTAGAGGAAGTTGTCCGCTCAACTTCCTCGGCATAGACATATGGAACATATGTGCTGTGGAGAATGTGAGATTATACATGTCATGTTCATTAATATGCTGTAAACGTGCAAGAAGTATTATTATGTTTCTGCTAAGCTGTGGAGAAAGGTTTCAGTTATTTTCAACACTTGTGCAGGACAAGCGACGCGGCTGTTAGTTGGTTGCAGGGGGGTTTCTTACTTACGCGGTCACTCGCGTAAGCTTCTGCATCTGGGGCTGATAGGATATCGCGATCGCGAAGCTTGTCCCCGACAAGTTGACCCAAAGTGCGTTCGGAAATTCCCCAGTTCGCTCTTTTAATGTTGAACCTCCGCTTTTGATCGTAAGCAATGCGATCAAGTTGCCGTGATCGCATCCCCCCCACCCTGAAGTCGATTGCCACATGGTCGCCATGCGTCCATGTGTCGCGGATGGTCCAGTTGGTTATGTTTTTACTGAATCCCGCTGAAGCTAGCGTGACGTCGATGTAGGTTTTGAAGCCCCTCGCTCTGAAGGTCGGGCCTTGGTCGTTATTGTTGAGAACAAGATTCTGGGAGACAATCGGGTCCTCCAGCATCTCGCCTTCCTCGTCCAGGTCCTGTCCTCCCCACGTTGGCGAGTGTGCGTTCGCATCCATAGCTATGATAAAATTCTTGCCTTTCAGCTCTTGGCAAACGTTCTCGAGGTGCCTCATATGCTTCTCGCGGTCCTCGCCCTTGTCGCTGCACTGGAAGTACACCGACACGACGAAGAATGATGGCCGGTTTGGGGCGTGGATCTCTACACAGCCGCAGTGTTGGTTGCTGAGCTGAGAAACTAGAATGCCTTCAAAATGCGGATTAGTAATCAAGACAGCCGCCCATGGCGATGCCTTGCTGTCGGCACTGTGTTATTGTTCCCGGTGTAGGGTTCCTGGAGGGCAGCTATGTCGATACGTTTCGACGCAACTACCTCTCTCAGTGAGTCCGCGATCGTTGAAGACTTAACCATATTGAGCTGGAGCATTCGCAGCGAACTCACGTTCCTGCGATGCCCCACCTCAACTGAAACAGTGCCTGGGGTCGGAACCGGCGCGGGAGTTTCGCGGCGCATACGCGTCTTGTCAATGCGAGTGAGAACTACGCGGAGTTCTCTTTGCCCCTCTGGAGGAGGCCCCGGCGTGCGGGTCCCTCCAGAAGGTGTAGGCCGAAGCGAGGTGTTTTTGTTTTTAGAAAAGATACCCATACATCTTTGAAGTTTCCCACACGCTAGGCCCTCTGTCCGATCCAGAGTGGTTTCGTTCGGGTTAGTGGGGATACGGTTCAAACGCCTGCCTGCCACCATTGGCAGACGCCTATCGGCCCTCACCAGGAAGTTTCATCTGGCTCGCCTTTTCTCCTTGCCCGACATTCCTAGTCCTGACGCCTCGTGCAGCGTTGTGCCTCTCCGGGGGTTGCAGCCGACCGGATCCTGCAGACGGATCATCGAACCACTCTCCGTTGTGTTGTCCCAGTCGGCCGTCACGTTCGGGTTAGTGGTTAGCGGTTAGTGATGTTATTTGTTAGTACGTTTGGGGCGTTATCGTGGGTGTGGGCGTGATGTTACTGGGCGTTATTAATAGGGCGTTGTTACGGGGGCGGAGCGGGGGCGTGGCGTTAGAGGAGTGGGGGGAAAATAAGTTGGGATGGGCGTGGCTGGGCGGGGATTACGGAAAAGTGGGGGGTGGGGGGCAATGTGGAAGGGTTTTAAAGGAGCGTGGGCGTGGCCAAAAAGTGTTAGGGTGGAGCGTAGGCGAGGCCAGGAGGTGTGGAGGGGGGTAGGGGTGGGGTAGGGGGCGGCGTTACCGGGTGCGGGGGGCCGGCGCCACGGGGGGCCGGCGGCACAGAGTGCGGGGTGCCGGCGCTTGTAGAGTAAAAAAAAAGGGCTTCGAAAATTCAAGAACTATAAAAATTCTTGAACTTCGAAGCCCTTTAAGCTAAAAGCAACACGCGAGAAATCACTTCGAAACGCGAAATAAAGATTTCAAGTGTCTCTCTGACGTGAAAGTCACGTCAGTCGAAGCTGAAGGCTTCTCGTGTTGTTGGGGAGCTACAAAGCTATCATTGCAGACCCCAGAGCTAGAACTCGTCCAGTGGTGCGATGTGGTAGTCGCTCCCCGAACAAGTCCCTGCCCTAAGGCGTCTAGTAACGCGAGCGGGGCGGTACTCGAGAGACCCAGTCACAGTGATCTCTCGCGTGTTGCCTCGCCCTTAAAGTGAAAAGCCCGATGCTAACAAGCATAGCTTGAAGCACCGGGCTAATCGAGTCTTTGATCACTAATAAGATGATCGACTCTCCAAGTCAAGGCGGTTTTTTGCCGAGGCCGCAACTCGAGTGCCCGACACGAAGCAATTTCGTGTCTTCGTAGTAGCATAGTTCAAAGCGGTTTTTTGCCGAGGCCGCAACTCGAGTGCAAATAATTGCGGAAGGCATCTGAAGGTGCCTTCAAGATTCAAGAGAAGCAGTCCATGATACAAGTTGGGATCCCTCCCCTGGACCGCATCCCGTCAAGTCAGCCTGTGGGCGTCATCAACTCCCGCTTGGGAAAGATGTGCATTAGCATTAGGACAGGTCGTAGCGGTTCGATGGCACACTTGTTTATGGCCATAGCATTATTTCTGACACCTCTTGGTGTTGTGTGTGCCATCCGCCTGCCCGAAGGGAGACCTGTTTCCTTTTTCTCTCGAGCCAACTCACCGAAGTTCGGTCGGTTGGTCTCGTCTGGGCCAGCTCACCGCAGTCGGCTGACACTGATCGTGTGTATCACTTGGATACACCCCGGGGCGGTACTTTAGAGATTCAAGCAAGTGATCTCTCACGTGTTGCCCGCTCTTTATGCAAAAAGACCGATGCTAACAAGCATAGCTTGAAGCACCGGGCTAGTTAAGTCTTTGATCCCTCAAAAGATGATCGACTTTTAGTTCGACTTATTTAAAACGACGCCGCGCTAGCCGAAGCTAGCGCAACGAGCGTTCAATGGTTCGCCAAGACCCGGTGCGACCCCAACACGCGCGAGCTCTCAGAAAATTCGATAGGAGAGCTGTGCACGCGCGCCGAGGCCCCCGGCGGCAGTTTAAGCGGTTTTTTTTGCCGAGGCCGCAACTCGATGTTCGACTTATTTAAAACGACGCCGCGCTAGCTGAAGCGAGCGCAACGAGCGTTCAATGGTTCGCCAAGACCCGGTGCGACCCCAACACGCGCGAGCTCTCAGAAAATTCGACAGGAGAGCTGTGCACGCGCGCCGAGGCCCCCACCCCAACACGCGCGAGCTCTCAGAAAATTCGACAGGAGAGCTGTGCACGCGCGCCGAGGCCCCCAGCGGCAGTTTAAGTGGTTTTTTGCCGAGGCCGCAACTCGATATTCGAAGCGGTTTTTTTCCGAGCCGCAACTCGATAAATGATCACAGCGCGCCCCGTGTCGGCAAGGCAACGCCACCTTCCCAGGGCGCAAAAAACGCGTCTGGGAGTGGTTCCGGGCATACGGGTGTATGCGGGCTTAGCACAGACTCTTACCTCTGTACCAGCCCACCGGAGTGATCGCTGCACAGTGCGCGTTATTCCACATCATCCACAAGGAACATCTCTTAGAGGCTGCCTCTTCCTCCACCCAGTACAAGTACTGAGGCGAGAGTTAGACGATTTAGACAGCATAATGAGACACTCCTAGCTTCACGATGTGGCACGAGTGTACAGCAATAATTGCGGAAGGCATTCGAAGATGCATTCAAAATTCGAGAGATGCAGTCCGTGTTCAGGTATATAAATTGGGATCCCAACCCCTGGACTGCATCCCGTCAAGTCAGCCCCAAGGCGTCATCAACTACCGCTCGGGAAAGATGTGCATGATCATCTGTTTGTTAGCTCTAGGGCAGGTCGTAGCGGTTTTGATGGCACACTTGTTTTGGCCAAAGCATTATTTCTGACACCTCTTGGTGTTGTGTGTGCCATCCGCCTGCCCGAAGGAAGACCTGTTCCCCTTTTCTTCTCGAGCCAACTCACCGAAATTCGGTCGGTTGGTCTCGTCTGGGCCAGCTCACCGGAGTCGGCTGGCCCCATTCGTGTGTATTTACTAAGTAATTTTCTTTCCACTCTCGTCCCCAATCTCGAGCAGCCCATTACCATACGCCCATGAGGAAATCTTCACATTGAAATCCAGGGCCTTGGGGCCACCACTGTCCGTTAGCCAGGTAAACCTGTTAAGACGAAGACAGACATAGAGATTCCCTCTCTCTGCGACTCGTGCGCGATAGCGCGAACGATTTAAATGCCAAGACCGAGGAAACCGGATTCTCAGTCTTGGCTAGTTGACATTAGAAAAATTTAGGAAACCCGTTTTTCGGCCTCGCGGCTTGTGGCCTGCAAAATCGCGGCGTGTACGCCGGACAATCATAAATTCGTACCGTGAAATATTGCAACTAATCGCAATATGAAAATACTTCCAACAAATTCAGAAATTTTTCGTTAGAGCTAATGCACTATTTATATACTGTGTATATCATAATACTATTTTTAATAATAGTCATTTAATATTCGTAAGTAATTGCAATATCAAGATAAAATTCTTTTTGCAATTGTCTTCTTACTTACATGAGCGTCTTCTAATTAACACGGAGGAAACATTAGTTTCATCAACAATAGAAATTTCTATACTTGATGCAACTATACTTTTTTTCTGTGTTCTTTCGGAAAAGTATATGAATCGATATAGTTACATTCGCACAAAGTTACACAAAGTTCGTATCTTATATTCCTTTACTATATTTTAATCAATAATAATCAGTTAACTAGTGCTAATTTAAGTAGCGGAAAATTCAGGGCAAGATTAATTTTCGATTAAAATTGGTCTTTTTGTGTAGGAGAATCGCCGTATTTTCAGTAGCAATGATAAGTGAATCGAATTATTGCTGATTGAAGTACGGAAACTCACGGATACAAACACGACTAATAAAGAGTCGCATTAAGAGCAAAACGCTGTCGATATTAAAATTAAAATCGTCCAATTTTCTGAAATTTGTAAAAATGCCGTGAATACGGAAAAATTCCTAAAATCGCTGACATTGTCAGGAATATCGAAATTTCAGTAAATTTGATAAAATAATCCTGATGTTTGGATATTGTTTCAATTGTCAAAATTCAAAAAATGTTTTAAAATTCCGAAATTTCCTGAAATTTTCAGAATTTCTGTATTTATAAAATTGTCATTTCTTTCGAATGATTTCGAAATTGTCAAAATTCCCAAAATTCTAGAAAATGCCAAAAACCTTAAGAAAAATCCGAAATTGCCGTAATATTTAGAATTTACGTGAATTTCCTTTGATTCTTGATATTTTCAGAAATCTTTCAAAATTTTGGTCTTCGATTCATTTCCCGATCCCTCGGAAAACTACACACATTAACGTTGAGCAGATTTCTAGCATATACATAAATACTCGAGTCACTAAATAATACTCAATTACCGGAAATTTACGTGACTTTTCTAATCCCGTGTGATCAAAATAACTCTGTTAAACAGATGGAGATACGGTCCAGAATATATGTGGAGGAGTTAAATATGAAAATCGTCATGAAGCTCCTGATAAACTGGTGTATATCAAGAATTTTCATATTATTAAGAATTCCCGAAATTGGCTATTCTTGCAGAAGCTCCGTTCAAGTTTAGATATTTTTCAAAGTTTCGAAAATGTACTGAATTCGACAAGATTTCAAAATTGCTAATGATTTCAAAAATGTTGAGGAATCCAACTATTATTCCCCGAAACACTGTCTTATGAATTTCATGAGAGTTGCGACATTCTAAGGTAGAAGTGTCATTTACAGAATTTTTTCATTACTCCCAGAGGACAAATATACTTCACTATTTCTAATAACTATGATTCTTGAAGATTTCTGACAAGTTTTCTATTTACAAGTTTCGAGGAAAATCTCTATTCTCGTAATACCAGAAAATTGCATAAATTTTGTGCTATAGATTTGTTCACAAATACAAGATAACGTTGATTTTTAATAGGTATATATATCTGAAAATTTCTTTTATTTGCAAGGAATTCCAAGAATTCATTGTAGTATATCATTAAACATTCCATAAATTTCTCATTCTCCCGGGCAACGCCGATTTTCCAAACTTTTTCTACCATCGAAAAAGTAAGAACATCTCTCAAACTTTGCAAATCATAAAAAATCCTAGAAATTCTATGATCTTGTGATGTTTTGGTAAAAAACTATGTTTGCAAAATTTCACGTGATTTGCACAATTTCAATAAACGAACAATACTTCCATAATGTCGACATATTTCCAGCTAATACAAATTTCTCGGAATTTTTCCCCGAATCGCTTCTATTGACGTTATCGTCTCAAGTTCATTTAATATCGTTTTTAGCGATATCTTTATATAATTTTCGTTATTATAAAGTAGATTCGTATTTTTCAGATAAACAGGCAGATACGGATAGTGGAACAGATACAAATAAAAATGATGGTATGAATACAGACACAAATGCAGATGCTGATGCAGTTACTGATTCCAATATCGAGGCCTGAAACAATACGAATACGCACACAGGTACAGACACTTAGACAGAGGCTAATAACTGAGTTAAGATTGACGCTGTGTCTGTAATTAAGACTAAAACTAAGATTTAAAGTAATACCTGGGACCAAGACGAAAACTGTAACCGTAACTGTAATTATTACTGTGACTGATACTGTGATTGAAACTAAGTCTGACACTTAGACGGAAACAGAGTTAGAGACAGAGACTTAGACAGAGACAGAGACTGAGACAGAATCAGAGACAGAAACAGCGACAGCAACAGTGATGGCGACAGCGACAGCAACAGCGACAGCGACAGGAACAGAGACAGAGACAAATACATAGGCAGAGACGAAAACCGAGACAAAGACAAGGACAGAGACTAGGACAGAGACGGAGACAGTTACAAAAACAAAGACAGAGACAAAGACAGCTACAGAGTCAGATACATAGACAGAGACAGTAAAAAAAACAGGGATAGGTAAAGATACAGTGTCAAAGACAGAGACAGAGACAAAGAAAGAGACAGCGACAGCGATAGTGACGAAGACAGAGACTAAGACGAATATTAATTATGATGATAAATTCTCCAATGCACACAAAATTAGTAGATTGTTTACGATTTATTTTCTGATTTCTCGAAGAACTACACACATTAACGTAAAGCAGATTTCCAGCACATACATAGATGCTAGAGCCACTAAATGATACTCAATTACCTGAAATTCACGTGACTTTCCGAATCCCGTGTGATCAGAATAACTCCGTTCAACAGATGCAGATACGCAACAAAATATCTGTGAAGGACTCAAATATGAAAATCGTCATGGAGCTTCTGATAATCTGCTGGGTATCAAGAATTTTGATATTATGGAGAGTTCTCAAAATTTGCTCTTCTTGCAGAAGCTCCGTTAAAGTTTCGATATATGTTGAAGTTTCGGAAATGAACTTAATTCCAGAAGATTCCAAAATTGCTAAAGATTTCCGAAAAGTTTAGAAATCTAACTATTATTATCTAAAACACTGTCTTCTAAATTTCATGAGAGTTGCGACATTCTAGGAAAGAAGTATCGTTTTTAGAATTTTGTTATTCACTTCCGGAAGAAAGATTTACTTCACTATTTCTTATTACTATAATTTTCGGGAATTTCTGATAAGTTTGATGTTCACAATTTCCGAAAAACATCTCTATTCTCGTAATACCAGAAAGTTGCCTGAATTCCGTGATATAGATTTGTTCACAAAAACAAGATTACGTTGATTTTTGATAGGTGTATAAATCTTGAAATTTCTGTTATTTCCAAGGAATTCCAAGAATATAGTATATCATTGAACAGTTCAGAAATTCCTAATTCTCCCGGGCCACTCCGATGTTTAAACTTTCTATACTATCAAAAATGTCAGAACAGGTTTCAAACTCTGCAGATCTCAAAACATCCTGAAAATTATAAGATCTTGATATATATTATTATAAAACTATATCTGCAATATTTCACGTAATTTGCACAACATCGATAACAGAGCAATTCTTCCATAATGTCGACATATTTCCAGCTAATAAATATTCATCGAAATTTCTCCCGAATTGCTCCCATTAACGTTATCGTCTTGAGGTTATTGAATATTGTTATTAGCAATATTTTTCAATAATTTCTGTAATTCTGAACAAAATTCGTATTTTCAAGATAATAACATACAGATATGGATACTGGAACAGATAAAAATAAAAATAATGGTATGGATACAGACACAAATGCAGGTGCAGATGCAGTTACTGATACTGATAACGATGCCAATAACAATACAAAAACGCACACAGATACAATACTGAGACAGAGGCCTATGACTCAATTGAGACTGTAGCTGTGTCGGTGATCAAGACTGTAACCGAGATTAAAAGTGACACCTTAGACCAAGACGAAGACTGTAACTGTAACTGTCATTGTTACTGTGAGTGATACTGATATTTAGACTGAGTTTGACACTGAGACAGAAACAAAGACAGAGACAGAGACGGAGACAGCGACAGCGACAGTCACAGTGATAGCAACAGCGACAGCCACAGCGACAGCAACAGCGACAGCGACAGTGACAGCGACAGCGACAGCGACAGTCATAGCGACAGCGACAGCGAAAGCGACAGACACAGCGACAGCGACAGACACAGCGACAGCGACAGCGACAGCGGAAGAGTCAGAGACAGACACAGAGACAGTGACAGAGACCGAGACGAAGACAGAGACATATACAGGAACGAAGACAAATACAGATACAGACATGTATGCAAAGATAGAATCACATGGAACGTCCGAATGCACGAAAAATTGTAAGTATCACAAACACTTTAGAAATATCGAAATATGTACGCGATTTTCAAATTTTTTAAAACGTTGATAATTCACATATTTATTTTCCATTCAATTGAAATATTACAACTTCCTTCAGCATTGATTTCATACTTCGTGAATTCCGATATTCTCATAATAAATAAAAATTTCTTTTTTCTGCAAATATATTCCCCTGGACCTTATTTTATTGATAATTATCAATTTTCTGATGCTCACGAAATTAGTCGATTGCCTTCGATTTATCTTTCGATTTCTCAAAGAACTACACACATTAACGTTAAGAAGATTTCTGGCATAAACATAGATGCTTAAGTCATTGAATTATACTTGATTACTGAAAATTTACGTTGCTTTACAATTCCCGTGTAATCATAACAACTTCGTTGAACAGATGCAAATACGGAACAGAATATTAATGGGAGGCTCTGATATCAAAATCGTCATTAAGCTTTCGGTAAACTGGTGGATATCAAGGATCTTGATATTATTAAAGTGTTATTAAATTTGTTATACTTGCAGGAGCTCCGTTTACGTTTCGATGTATTTCGAAGTTTCGGAAATGTACTCAATTCGAAAAGATTTCGAAATTGCTCAAAATTTCAGAAATGTTTAGGAATTAAACTATTATTCCTGCAAACAATGTCTTTGAATTTATGATAATTGCCACATTCTAGGAAAGAAGTATAATATCCAGAATGTTTTTATTACTCCCGGATGAATACAATACTTCACAATTTCTCATTACTATAATTTTAGGTAATTTCTGATGAGTTAAAAATTCAGAAGTTCCGGGTAAGAACTCTATTCTCATAATACAAGAAATGAGCACAAAGTTCGTGATATATATTCTTCCACGAATAGAGAACTTTGTTAATTCTTGATAGGTATATAGATCTTGAAATTTTTTGCTATTTCCAAGGAGTTCCAAAAATCGAGTATATCATTGAACATTCAAGATATTTCTCATTCTCCAGGGCCGCTCCGATTTTGGAATCTTTCTATAGCATCGAAAATGTCAGAACAGCTCTCAAACTTTACAAATCATAAAACTTTCTCAGAAGGGTAAGATCTTGTAATATTCTGGTAAAAAACTATATCTGCAATATTTTACGTGATTTGCACAATTTCGATATACAAACAAGAGTTCCATAATGTTGGCATTTTAACGACAAATAAAAATGCCTGATAATTTTTCCCAAATCGACTCCATTTTCATTATTGTCTCAAAATCATCAAATATCGTTGATAGCAATATCTTCGCAAAATTTCTGTAATTCTGAAAAAGATTCGTATTTCCCAGAGAAACATACAGATACGAAGACTGGAACAGATACAAATAAAAATGATAGTATGAATACAGATGCAAATGCATATGCTCATGCAGTTATTGCTACTAATGACAAGGCCGATAACAATATGAATACGCACACAGATACAGAGACTGACAAGGAAGGTACCCGAAGTGTCCGACGCCGATTTTGATGAGATTGTGATATGGTATAGGCGACCCAAATCTAAGCGACACGTGTTTTTTTTTATCTGCCGGAAATCAGTTTTAGAGGGTGAAATCAACCCCCAAAGTAGGGGGTGTCAATCGTCCAAATGGCAGTTTCATTTACTAGCGCTTATTTTTCGCGAACAAAATGTTTTTCTATTTTTTTGTTGGGAGTAATGATGTAACGTATATTTCAAGTGGGATCGACAACTGTATTTTTGGGGGTGAACTACCCCCTTGAAAATCCATTTTTTCATTAAAAAATTCAGATTGTCGCTGAAAATGCTGAAAAAAATATATTATATAATAGGGACAAGACTGAAGTGGACCAGTTTTTTCTTCTTCTGATATCCCCTCAATTAGGGGCTTGCAACCCCTAACATGATTTTTTTTATAAGAAATTCACATCAACGCTGAAAATTCTGGGAAAAATGTATTCTATACTGGGGACAAGTCTAAAGTTGACCAGTTTTTTCTTTCTTTGATATCCCCTCAATTAGGGGGTTGCAACCCCTAACATGATTTTTTATATAAAAAATCTACATCAACGCGTAAAATTCTGGAAAAAATATATTATATACTGGGGACAAGTCTGAAGATGACCAGTTTTTTCTTTTTTTGATAATTCCTCAATTAGGGGGTTGCAACCCCTAACATAATTTTTCTTATAACAAATCCGCATCAACGCTGAAAATTCTGGAAAAAATATATTATCTATACTATAGACGAAAGTGAAGTCGGCGTTTTTATACTTCTTTAGAGTTATGCACTTTAATTGACCACTTAGTATCTACTACGACTCATGATACAATCTGCGTCCCTATATCGACCTGCGGGGAATATCATGGAAAGTTCTGTGGCCAGTAGGCTGGTTCTATCTGTTC